>KN726344.1:42742-53020 GCA_000816745.1 Ancylostoma duodenale
GAAAAGTTGTGCACAGTTCTATTCAGTGTTCACTCTGAGTTTTAAAAAAAAAGGAGCCGGAAAAGTCGAAAACAATGCTGGTCATTCGTTTATGACGGACTACTCGATAACATTATGCAAAGTCTGAAGGCTAGGAAAGAAGAACTTTGCGGACACATAATTCCTTCGATTATTCGAAATAATTCGGTTATTCGAAACTAAATCGAATCAAATTTTGAACAAATTCGAAAATAAACCTTCTTCGAAAAGTCGAGTTTCGAATGAACTCGGAAATGGACTTTTTTCGAATAGTCGCATTTCGAATTATTCGAATTCGAATGTCTGTTCGAATTTTTTATTCGAATATGTTATTCGGTCCGAAATATAGGTCCCACCATAGCCTGCCAGTTCACGGCATTGTCTCGGAGAAGGCACAACGAGAGCACTCAAACTCGAAGTTCAACCCACCAGTGTTTCAGCCCTGTTCTATGGATGGGTACGCACAGCTCCAGATCTTTACGACGGATGAATGGATGTCACTGATCGTCCTGGTCTTTTTTGAGATAGCCCACATAATGATAGAAAAGGAAGGAGGACACCAGTTGCTGAGAGACATTGATTGCTGCTGTCCATTCCCAGATTTCTTTTTGTTATTCAGTACGCTTCTAGCAATTCTCGTGCAAAAATGCCATTTTTGCAAGCTGGTATCTTGCACTTGGTGTCGAAATCTTCCATGCCATGTATCTCAGCCGTGTGACGGCCTAGCGCTGGCATTAATGTTCCTCTTCTTTTTGTGGTCATGTGCTTCATACGTACGCTAAATGTCCTTCCGTCTCTCCTTATATAGAGGTTACTGCGCCTTCAAAGGCAGCACGCACGATGATCTTCATGTCCAAAATTTTGAATGTTTTGGAGTCTGAACGATAATATCAATAATTCTACGCAAATTACACCGCCGAAGGCATTAGCGTTCTCGAGATATAAGTTAGACTAGTTATCCCGGTATCCGCGGATGAGATGTGGCGCGATACGAATCAGCTGTTTTCTGCCGCAGTCAGTCAGTTTTTCAAAGATAAAGTTTGCTTTCTATGTTCACTCCGAGAAGTTCTACACAGTAATGACCTGCTTTTCCCATTTACGCTCTTCCGACTGTTTTTAGACTGTATGATTCCTTCTTTTATCCAGAACGTTCAAGTTTTCAATTATCATATAAATTTCTCTTTGTCAGCTCCTCACACTTTACCATAACTTTGTTTTGGCATTCTATTTCTCTTTCGTCTTTGCTTTTTCTCCTTCAGAAAAGCTGAAAAAGTAGCCGATTATCTAGTTGCGCCAAGAAATTCGTTGAGAATAAAGGCAGCGTTATCGACTTCCTTAATCTACTCCAGCAGCGTAACTCGACCACCTTTCTACAATGCAGCAAACTGGAAGCATCCAGGAACTATTTTAGCGTGAGTTCTGACAAAATTGACCACATTATTCATGTCCCTCATAGCCAAAAACCCAAGATCCCGCTAAAATCTGCGTAACAACTTTTTGCGTGGGTGTTGTCTTTAAAGGCAGCACTCACGGAAATTCTCACCTCTGAAATGAGTCGTTTACCATGTAGCCTCCCGCTAGACAATCGCAACGGTAAGTTGAACACCATGAATGGCCGCCTACCTGCGAAGATACTGCCGTGGACACTAGAGTTTTGATCGAATCGAATAAAATTCGAATATTTATTCGGATGTTCGAATATTCGAAAATTCGAACATTCGAAAATTCGGGGGTACCGAAAAATTCGAAAATTCGAATATTCGAAAATTCGATGGTTCGCAAAAATTCGAAAATTCGAATATTCGAAAATTCGAGAGCCCAGGATTATTCGAAAATTCGAATATTCGAGTATTTTAGCCTGAAAATTCGAATATTTGGAATTGTTTTGCTTCGCAACTGTTATTTGAGTTCCACCTCGCTGAAGAACCGTTCCAGTCGAAACAGCAGTACCCCAAATCCCTAATCCCTCATTTCAATCCCAATTTTCCCAAAAGCCTGCGCATATCTTTGTACGCATTTGAAAGCCGCCAACCGCATCTGAAAGCTTTGAAACTGCAATTCTACGAATTATATGGCGTTGGCAACGATGATCTCTCCGGTTAACCTACGTATGTACTTTTCTGGACACTTCAAAAAAGACCGGCAGTCTCAACTAAACTTCTTTTTATTCAAGCCTTTCCTCCATAACTATGTAGGTGAACTGCAAACTATGGTCATAACTTTCACACAGCATTCTTCCCGTACACTTAGCCGATTTCCAACCACTGCTCCGCTGAAACTCTTTCTAAGTGCATAACCGTTATCTATGGAATTCAAAGTTCACACAAAATTTTGAAGTCCTTTTATTATCGTTTCTGCCCAAATACTCCGACATCTTGTTATAGAAGTTCTTTCGGTTTTGAAATTCAAGGTACAAGCATGCAGCTGGACCGGATAAACAGAAGTAATGATGAGGAACGGGGCAACACGCAGTGTTTTTCTGGTATCGCTGACGCTTTTTTTATTAATAACTGGAAGCTCATTCATGGTTAAGATAACTGAACCACTGCACCCAACATTCTTTTTACCGCGTCAGTACCTCAACATTCACGATCTCGGCTCGTTTTGTTGAACTACAACACAGAGTCATTAAAGAGAAAGCCTTCTCATAGACGAAAGGTTTAATCCACTTCACGATCCCTTAATGATGGTTTCAGACCTCAAAAGAGACAGGCGTTCTTGAGCTTAGGAACTTTGAACAGTCGCAATTCTAAAAAATTCTAAAACCAATAAGGGATGGACTCCACAGCACTACAAGCTTCCACTTATGAGGAAGTTATGATAAGTTTCAAAACGGCAAATGAAACTTACTATCCGATAAACTTCATGCCCGCTGTGATTGGGAAACATATCGCATTGTTCGGCTATATGCACGGGTACAAAATGTTTCTACCAAATGGAATGTTATTCGAATAAATGTTCGTACATTCGAATATTCGAAAGTTCGAATAATCGAAAATTCGGTGGTCCGCAAAAGTTCGAAAATTCGAATATTCGAAAATTCGGGGATGCCTAGAAATTCGAAGATTCGAATATTCGAAAATTCGGTGGATACAAGAAATTCGAAAGTTCGAATATTCGAAAACTCGATGGTTCGCAAGAATTCGAAATTTCGAATACTCGAAAATTCGGAAGTTCCTAGAAATTCGAAAATTCGAATATTCGAATATTCGAAAAATATTTTCGAATGTAAAACTCTAGTGGACACATCTGCCGCTATGGACATTAAGGTTTCGTCGCGCCAACTAACACCGTTGACAGGGCGTGCGGCTCAGCGGACGCTTTTTAGTGAAATTCGCACCATTGGCAGGGTTTCATGGCGGGACCCATCACGGAACACTCGTCCGCGCTGTGGACACACTTGAAATGCCGCCATCATTTTCTGTGTTTTTTCGCGTATTTCACGCTACTTCATCGTCGATGAATTCATCGTCCCTTAAAACCCCGATATGCCGCAAAAACTTCAACCCAAAAATTTCCGTGAGCGCTGCCTTTAAGCATTCCGAATGACACACGACTCCCATTGTAGCACAATCTCCTACTTGTCTATGCGCGCAAACGGTGCACTGTTCTGATACACAAAGCCTATAGTAGAACCTATTATGGACCAACTGCTTTTTGATCTTGTCACCAATAAAACATCGTTTTGCAGTTGACCTCGCACAATGCATTGTTGAAACAACGCGCTTATTTTAACTGAGAAGAATGGCAGGCAAGATGGGGTTCTGCTACTGCTTTGAGGAGTTTGATTCTGATTACGATCGCGTTGAGATCTATGTTGGTGATAGGGAAACAAATAACCGTTGCTGCGTGCTGTCTTCGACCCTAATTTTCGGGACACGCATCGTTCAACCTCGCCGATACACACGCTCCTAGCAGTGTTGAACATGTCTCCTAGTATACCACGTTTAACAGCAGCAGGATGTGCAGAATTCGGATTATAATGTTCTTGGAGCTTTCCTTTCAGTACCATTGGACATTCAAGATGTCATTTGATAGCCTTATTTGATGTTAAGATAGGAAAGCCATCCATCACGCAGAGTTTTTCGTGTAAACCTTCATCCATTTCATGCTGTGTTGATGTTACTACCAGCAATCATCAATGCAACGATAGTACAGTATCGATATGCGAGCAATCAATATGCAAGCGACCAATCAATATGGGAACGAGTCCTCGAATGTGAGAAAAGTATAGTATTTCCCACACCACTTGAAAATATTGCCTTTCAAACATTCTCGAATGAAGATCAGTATGGGATCAGTATGCGCGTTCATAACGCGCGCATGCTTGTCCAGTAATTCTGGTAGCGCCTGCTGGGCTAGATCGTATTGTACGTTAGTGCACAACGGAGTGGAATCGAACGATTCCATTACGCAGTTTTGGCCAAACTTACTGTTATGCAAGCACAAATAGGAACTATTCCGTATTGGACAAATGCGACTGTATTTTAGCTAGCAATTGGCTTACAATTTTGTTACGGAACCAGGAGTTCCTATAGTTGAGTCCTCCTACGCGGTTTTTATAGGCCTTATTCTGTACTCCTTGGCCGACATGGAATGTGCATTTTCCACTGAGATCTTATGGTTTTCCACATTTGTTGTTATAAATGGGTGCTCTTTGATAATTTCCATCAGCTGGGGATCACCAATCCCAGGAAGACCTATGCTACCTCCCTTACTTTCGACGCAAGACACACCATGTCGAAAAATCGGGGAGCAGATTTGCGATATACGTACATTCGCCACTTTCTTAGCCGAAACTGTGCTGGTATTCCAAGAGGTTCCCACTGCGATGTCGCCGAGTTCTAGTTCTGAGTTTTCGAAATTCTTGTTTGGCATCTTTCCTTCCAGAACTAAAAATTCAACAAAATTGTGAACTTCTTTTAAAATAGATGGTATATTGGAAAAGGCCATGCAATTTGCTACAAAATATATGTAACTTCCAATATCGATGGCAAGGAAAACCTGAACTTTTCTGCAACGAAGATGAAGCGAAAAAAAAAACGCGCATTATTTTTGCACCAGCCTAACAGACTGTTCCAACGGTGGATGGAACTCAGCAGTCTTTTGGGGCCGGTAGTGAGCGAAAAGGAATCACCTCATTAACAATCTTTGCTCATAGCTTCTTTGTATGTGAGGCGAAGTTTGAAATAGCCATTTTTATCAAAATCACTAGGGATAGACAGTATTACACCCACCAACACTGCGTCTGGCAATTTTTAGCATTAAAATTTTTCACTTGAAATTACCGAAGTTCCTTGTTTCGTAGAATTCACATTCAGCCACAGCTCGTCTTTCAGTGATGAATTTCTGACGCATTTTCGCGTTTCTGGCGCGTGGGACCAACGCTCCTTTCGAGAGCGCTGCGCCCGCATAGTTCCATGCTCTTACGATAAGAAAACTGGGAATAAAATAGTTAGTTTTGCAAAAATAATTCTGAATCTAGTTATGAAAGGTTACTAGTATCGTTGGGCTAGAAAAAAGGGAAAATCTGAACGGTTCTTACTTCCTTTAAGTCCGAGAGAAGTTCGCAATCGGCATTTTGAGGGTTATGAGGAAGTGTTCTGGGAGTATGCACATTCCTATGGCTCTAGCTTGATGGCTAAGGAAGCACTAGATGTAACGAAAGGGATTCTGTGCACGAAATGTGGCTTTTTTTACAGATTATTCCCATGCACAACACAAGAAATATAAGCAATCTTCCTCGATTTCAAAATCCCTTCATTTTCATGATTTCTGCTACAATAAAACAGAAGTCTTTCTTGAACCACAAATATAATACTTGAGACATTGTTCGGAAGTGTTGTGCTCGCTTCATATGGAAATACTGCGAAATAGTTCGAAAATAAGGTCCAGTAGTTGATAAGAAGGGCGCGGCTCACCGGTGAGCCGCGCGCTCCCACGCAACCAAAAAGCGCGCCTCACCGGTGAGTCACGCAGTCGTCAATGGGTAAAGGTAGCACTCACGGAAATTCTCACCTCTGAAATGAGTCACTTACAATGTAGCCGCCCGCTGGACAATCGCAACACTAAGTTGAACATTTTGAATGGCCGCCTACCTGCGAAGATACTGCCGTGGACACATCTGCCGCTATGGACATTAAGGTTTCGTCGCGCCAACTAACACCGTTGACAGGGTGTGCGCATGCGGCTCAGCGGACGCTTTTTAGTGAAAT
This sequence comes from Ancylostoma duodenale, assembly GCA_000816745.1. NCBI lineage: Eukaryota > Metazoa > Nematoda > Chromadorea > Rhabditida > Ancylostomatidae > Ancylostoma > Ancylostoma duodenale. The sequence continues at coordinate 48,976 of KN726344.1, forward strand.
TCGCACCATTGGCAGGGTTTCATGGCGGGACCCATCACGGAACACTCGTCCACGCTGTGGACACACATGAAATACTGCCATCATTTTTCGTGTTGTTCGCGTGTTTCACGCTACTTCATCGTTCACGATGAGTTCATCGTCCCTGAAAACCCCGATGTACCGTGAAATCTTCAACCCAAAAATTTCCGTGAGTGCTGCCTTTATTGAAAGCTAGGCACATCGCGGTCTCAGTTCGGTCAGACCGAGGTCGGGTCACGGTCTCAGTGTGAATTTGAAGGCGAATCCGAGGTTCACATCAGGGTTACCTCATGGTTGAGCGAGAGGTTTGTTAGTTACAATATATGAGACGGAGTATTATAGCCCAGTTGCTCAAGTCTATGGAGAATTGGAGAATCCGGTGTGCAAGAGGTGGCTGGACGGTGCTGTGTAAGAGTCAATTTTATTGAGCAACGCCGGACTCACACAGTGTAGCAATTTCAGTAAAAGATTTCCAAAATAGGTCTGCAGATGCAAAAAACAACCCAGAAGGACGTCTTTAGGCTTCATGACGTGCCGGTCAGAATGAAAAAGTACTCGTGCAAACTTTTTCGTGGCGGTCTGAGTCTCCTTTCTCGTGGTACTATTTTCTTAAATCTCGCGGTACTATTTTTTCAAATATGTGTGGTTAGATAGCAGATCACAGTCTTAGCTCTGTTACCATGAGGTCGAAATCAGAATGAGACTCAAGGTGACCGGCCAATTACCTGGCAGTCTCAGTTATTTTACCATTGTTTTTGGGAGAAATGACTGTTGGCTGACCTCGAGATAACCTCCGATGGTCACTTCGCGGTTACCAGTTATCTCATGCCTAAATTATAACGACCCCAGATTGTAAAAGACTGGACAGGTTGGGTTATTCAGTTTCAGTCCACCAAGAAACCTTTCATGAAGTCCGGCAGATCTCCCATTGAACAAGGAACTCTTTTTCTATTGTGCGGTGCTAAATGGTGAAATCTGAAAGATGTTATTCTCTAGTCTGTCGATACAGCGTCTGTGGTAGCGCTACACACTTCCCCTTTCGTCGCTTGAAGGCGGCACCCACGGAAATTGTCGCTTCTTAGGTCTTGATCCAGTCGTATCCAATGGATTGTGGCTGCAATAAGAACATCTGCTATAACTTTTTCCATCAAGAGTAATAGCAGGTAATATCTGGATCAGCAGGATCAGTAGGCAGTAAGTTTTACGAGTTTTCATGCTAACACTGCTCCTCAAAATCTTCCTTGGAGCGCGCAAAATGGCATCTATCATCATCAGCTGATTGAGCGCTCATTCCGAGTGGCACTCTCTTATGTTGTTAACCTTTTCTTCATTGATTTCGGCCAGCACTACATTATTATGATCCGATTCTCCCAATTTGCTTCCGTTCCACCTATTATTGATCTATATAATCCCTTTTTCACCAAGAACATTCTATTTCTAAAACGTTTTATGGTTGCGTTACTTAGTTTTTCGAATTCCACCATAGAACTGTTTTTTTTTCTTGATTCACGTCTGTGTGTTGAAAATTTTATTTCCTTTCTGTTCATGCCAATTCTTTCCCAAGAAAGCTGCCTAACTATTTAAAGGCAGCAAGAGCCGAAATCCTCGAATTCGAGCTGAGGTGTGGGTAGTGAAGCACAGACTCAGTACATCACAAATGTGAAAGAAACACAGACAATTATGGCCTAGCTGCAGAGAAAATTAACATGTTGTCGCGAACACGCATGGCCGCGTTCGCGTGCGGACGAGTTTTCCCCGGCCCAGAAGCCATTGCGGCGCGTGGTTTTGGCGCAAAGGGACTACGAAATGCATTGAATTCACAGGAGCACTCAGCACATGCGCCAAACCAGGCGCCGCAATGGCTTTTGGGGCCGAGGAAAACTCGTCCGCACGCGAATACGGCCAGGCGTGTTCGCGACGAATGTTCCATTTTCTCTGCAGGTAAGCCATCACTGTCTGTGTTCGTTTCACATTTCTGATGTGCTGAGTCTGTGCTTCACTACCCGCACCTCAGCTAGGAGTTGAGGATTTCGGCTCCTGCTGCCTTTAATTATCCAACTGCATCAAGAAAATAGGTGACAGTTGTGGCGCCGTTATCGACTTTTTTGCTCGACCGCAACCGGTAACTCGACCACACTCCTCTAACTTGGCGAAACGGAAGCATCACAAAACCGGGTTTTCATGAGTTTTAACAAATTCGAACTGCTCTTCATATTAAAGACCTAATATTACGCTGAAATCTTCGTGACTGAATTTTCCGTGGGTGCTGCCTTTCACAAGTTCACGACGGAGCCGATTTTGAGAGTAATGCCACGTGGGACACGCGCCCTTCTGAACGCTTGGGTCCCGTGCTCGACCGGTCGTGCACGTGGTCCCACTGGGTAGTTTTTTCCCTTTCATGTAGAACGCTAGCTTCTTTCATGAGAATTATATTTCCGAACGTAGTTCTTAAGAAGTCTTTCTCATGTTTGTTGTTTATTATTTTGTTATTGCCATGGTTTTTCCAAAAGTTTGTTGGTCTTTTAGCTGTTACAGTTGGAAGTACCTGTTGTGAACAACCTAAGATATTGTATATTGTTCTAGCTCCTATGCCAACGAAATATCTTACTCTGTCAACGACATGTATTATTCATATGCTATTTCCATAGGCACTTATGCGTGCCCTACTTTCTCAAGTCATTAGGGCATGAGCCCCTATCATTCAGGTGTTAAGTGGGAGCGGTACCGACTTTGAACATTCTACTATCTGGCCCCCTGTGGCAAACTCACAGCAAGTAGGTCGGCACCGCCCCCTACATTCTGCATATAAACCCCCATTTTGGTTATTATTTACTTCGCTCTTCTACTAGGACGTCACTATCGTCCAGGATTGTTAATAAACGACTTATTAACACCCGTCTCCTACCACGGACCACACACTAGCATTGTCGGAAGTAACCCCCTATTAACTAGTGCAGATGGCTAAGGAGCGTTGTCTCGCCTAGCCTTGTTTCGCAGTATATCTCGTAACTTTTGAAGACCTTCTACAATCTTACGGCACGTGTAGGCGCTTATGTTCTAGCCCTTGATTCTGTATCGTTCGTAGTGTAAGCATCTTCAGAGCGGTGGATGCTGATTGGGTTTTTCTCCCTATCTGGATGTCAACTACTCTGCCCAGGAGTCGATCGTTTTTCGCAGAAAGTACTGACCTGAATTTGGAGCACATGCATTCACGTATATATGCGGTCAAAATCTGCGGTCTGCAGTCGCACGTAATCCTCGGTTTCTCATCAAAAGACCACAAACACACGTATAGCACGTGTCAGAATTAGAATTAGAACCCTTTAGTGCGCCTGAACCGCTCGTGCCGAATCCACGGAAATCATAGCGGATTCGATCCATAGTGCAGCAGTTCCAGTTTATAATAGTGCGAACATATCATGGCCCTCTGGACAGGAATTTTCTCGAGATCAACTAGCACAGAGTTCAAGTGGAACACAGTTTCTGCAATAATCACTACAACGTAGCGTTAGTACAGAGATTTTTTATTAGGTGTGAGCAAAAGTTCTTGGACAGCTGGGAATAGTTCACTTTCTAACGCCAATAATAATGACCCTTGATTCGGTATCGTTCGCAGTGTTGGCTTCTTCAGATCAGTGGATGCTGAATGAGTTTCTCTTCTTATCTGATTGATTTTCACGTACTTTGCCCAGGATTCAGTTCGTACTTTGTAGAAAGTACTGATTTGACTTTAGACAGGATAGAATCACAGATCAGCCGTGATGTACCCTCACGGATCTGGGCACGAATTTGTTCCTTGCAGCAGAATCAACTACTACATGTTAGAAAATTTGTAGAAAGTACTGATTTGACTTTATGCATGCGTTGACCACTGCCTAACGTCTGCGAAGGCTGTCTGAGGTCAGTTCAGCATTCTCTATCGATGTAAGTGTCGCCCTGGCTTCCTCTATCAGCGGTTTTCGAGAGAGAGAGAGAGAGAGGAGGGAGGAGAGAGAGAGAGAGAGAGAGAGAGAGAGAGAGAGAGACG
>KN726344.1:53302-64525 GCA_000816745.1 Ancylostoma duodenale
AGAGAGAGAGAGAGAGAGAGAGAGAGAGACTGCTGACTGGTTTAGCTACTGGTGCTCGGCCTTAATGCACTTCATTTTGCACCCACGAAATTACGAAATATTTCGGCCGCTTGCAGTGCAGCCAATTCTGCACATCACTGGAAATAAGTTCTAGATTTTTTCTCTCGTGGAGGGAGATATCTCGAGGATCTCATAAGCGGTAAAGGTGTTCCAGGATTTCTAGAATACTGCCGTGTACATGACGATTCATGCCGCATCATGCCACCTTGGATTTGACGAATCGGGTCTACTCGAAGTGAGGAGTGCTGTGCCCTGCAACAGCGTGTGTGCCCCTTGCTCCACACACGAGTTTTCACGTTTCTTCCAGAGCCTTTTGCTTTGGAAATGTCTCTTTTAGTTCGCCTCATTCAATCCAAACTGAACTGGCCAGTTTTTATGGCGCCGGGTTACAGTATCATATATGATGTGCATAACTGGCTATATTGAAACCACCGAAATGCCTTGGAATGTTTTTGCTCACTTTTGAGTGAGCAATAAGCTGAATTAAAATCGAGCACCTATAGCTAAACCTATGCACAGAACCATCAGCAGTATCTCTCCTTTTCAAACAGAGTTGATAGAGGAAGTCAGAGTGAAAGAAGCATCCATGGAGTATCACTGTTGAATTAACCTCACGTAGTCTTTGCAGATGTTAAAGGCAGCACCCGCTCAAACTGTCGTGTTTGAGATTTCGCTGGTTTTTGGACTTTTGAGGGTTGAGGGACCTGGAACTCCTATCCAATAGTGAAACAGCGCGAAACACACGGGAAATCCACGAATTCGAAGTGCTGTTGCCGGTGCGACTAAACGCTATCCCTCTGACACTCGTGGATCCTGTCAGGCGAGGGTCACACACGCTTGTACCGAGCGACCGCGGCCTGTGTGCGCTGGCCCATAGAAAGCAGCTGTGTTCGCGACTTCAATTTGGATTTCTTTCGCAGATAAGTCCTGACTCTTTGTGTTCGATGGGCTTTTGTGATGTGTGGACAGTGTATTCCACTATCAGCGGTTCAACTCGGAGTCGAGGATTTCGAGGGGTGCTACCTTTAACCAGTTGTCAGCGCATGCACATTTTCCGACATGTACTATGTGTTTCATGTACGTCATGATAGAGGAGGACATGAGGGTAGTGAAGCTCACAGAAGAAGACGCTTTGAATCGAAGGAAATGGCGCAACCAAACGAGATACGCCGACCCCAGTTCTTGGGAATATGGCTAGGAAGAAGACTATGTACTTCATGTTGATTCTGCTGCACGGAACAAATTTGTGCCCATATCCGTGATTGAGGGTGGGTCACAGCTGATCTGCGATTCTATCCTGTCTAAAGTCAAGTCAGTACTTTGTACAAAGTACGGCCCGCTCATGGACAGAATATAGGCACATAATAAAAAATCTCTGTGCTAACGCTATGTTGTGGTGATTATTGCAGAAACTGTTCCATTTGAACTCTGTGCTAGTTGATCTCGAAAAAAATTCTGTTCAGAGCGCCATGATATATTTGCACTTTCATAAACTAGAACCGCTGCACTATGGACCAAATTCGCAGTGAGTCCCGTGGATTTGATGGGTTCAGGTTCTAATCCTGACACGTGCTATACGTTTGCATCTTTTTGTTGAGCAACCGATGATTACGTGCGACCGCAGACTTCGAATGTTGACGTGTATGCAAGTGCGCCACAGCGAAATGGTTGTGATGTCGTTCCAAAATTGGACAGAGAGAAGGATTTAATCTCACTCGAGGAAGTCTCTTGTAGGCAAAAATCTGTGTGGAGTATACCAATCGCTTTTCAATTTCTACAAAAGAAAAGGATAAATCGCAGTTAGCAGGCTCACCTTAGGCTTATGGAGCATCTCAATTAAGCAACTCTTCTATCAAAAGGAAGTGCTGCTTCCGTTTTCCCTAATGGCTTCCTTTTGTGCTAGGTGCACTGCACATCAATGCGGATGATTGTAATTCCGACGGAAAACAGTTGGTCGATATCTCTCTTACAGTCACATTTAAACCTATTTTTCCATGCTTTGGTGCCAACCCAGCCTTAATGATCATGTGTTTGCAGCTCTGATCCAGACCTTTCCCTTGAAGTTAAATCCTATCTCTGTAGCGAACTCCATAAAATGCAATAATTTCTCATTCATTTACAAAGGAGAAATGAATCGTCTTCACGAGGCAGTAGCGCTGAAGATCACTGCCCTTCCAGCCTTTTCAGCCATTCATGTTCATCATTTGTGAGTTCATTGAATTTTCTTACAACGTCGTACTTGTTCTGCTGACCTGAATAATGTTATAGAAAATGATTAGATTAGAAATGCTCTGCGATTTCAGAAAATTGTACTACCTACCCACTATAACGTAGCTTTCTTTAATTTTAAGGGTAACATCACAAGGGCTCTCCAGACGTCTACTTATTATTGTGATTGATTCAGGAATGTAGTAATAAGACGACCACTAAATAAATATTTCTTAGTGTAATAACTAGCACCGACATACCGATGGAAATGGGGATCATGCTCGAGCATATAAATTATGCACAAGGAGGAGGGGCATAAAACTCGAGTTTTGTAGTGCTCATTTGTGCTGAATAGAGGATTTGAAGTGTTATATTTTTGAACGAACAATGGGTTCTGCTGGGGGCTATCTTTGGAGCAGTTGTTATTTGAACATATTTCCGAATGAGACGTTATGAAGATTGGTCCCGCAAAATCCACGGAATCTTCAAAGAGAGCTTCACTGTTCTGCTTCGGAAGGCACAAAGAGTGCACGTTCTAAGTGTTTGTGCGGTTTTTCACGAAAACGGATTACAAGAAGCATAGGAAGAAAAACTACAGTTATTTCAACTTCATGCTAATTTAGCTACATGATAGCCAATCTTCCTTAAATTTGCTCTCGAAAATTTTTCGAAACAGGAAACCAATTAGTGATTGGATGTGATTTGAGAAAGACCTAAAAAGCTACACAGTGACTGTCGATTCGATGTACATTGTCGGGTATGGTCCAACAGTGATTCTCGAAAAGTGAGACTTGGTTTTCTCATTCAGACAAGTTCTGAAATGGCCTTATTCAGAACTTTTGCTCGGATTTTGCTTAATCATCTCGTAATCGTAATGAGGAAAATGAGAAAATGCCTTGCTGGACCTAAAATCGTTGCTAGACACTTATGCTCACTGTGTTACTCGAAAATTGTGCGCGTAATCAGTGCTGTCGGCGCCACCGAAGATCTACACTGGAATATAATATATTTTCCAATTTTCCGTTGAAATATGTACAATAATATGTGTCCCCCTTTATTGACTTGTTTGAGTGAAGAGAAAGAGCTTACGTCCCAAGGAGACACGTAGGGAGCTTGATACCATTTCTCGAGCTTCAGCTTGTACTTGCGAATGTCCTGTTGCGCGTCCCCTTTCGATTCTCCTGACTCTACTCTAACTTTCGCTACTGAAAAAAGACTGTTCATCCATTAGGTTGAATGTATTGGGTGCGTGCAAAAGTTCCGGGGCAGTTGCACTTACTTTTTCAAAACGCCATAGCTTGGCTCAAAGTCAATAATTCTACCCAATTCAGAAAGCATTGGCATCCGCATAATGTTGCCAATATGGCATTGAAAGATTTTTCCAGAAGCTAAAAATTTGACAGGTTTATACCCGGAAGAGAGGCACACCTCGTTTGTGAGGAGTGTCTGTTCATTAGAAATTTTGCAGCGGTTGTAAAGCCATAGAAGCTTGAAATGGGGACAATCTGTTAGAGACAGGCCCAAGGTGTAATAAATACTAAGTTGGAATTTTGAAGCAGAAATGGCCAATTCTTTATACGGTTGACACTACAACATGCTGGTATGCGTCATCCCTTAGAAGCACCGTACCACGTACGTTTGCCTGGTTCGGCCCTATAGTTGAGACTTTCGCCATGATTACCTTAGGCAAAGGAGGGTATTACTGGGCAATTATTTAGCACTCGTTTGAACATGAAATCCATTCAGGGTGAATCACGTTGCTGGTCATGAAAGTTCAAACAATTTTTTTTTCAGAATGTAGCGATGGTTTGCCTATTTTTCAGGTGGGTAGCTGAAGCCTAGATTCGGGGACGACCTCCTTTTATTGTCGCGCATAAACCATTCTCTATCAATAATAGCAATTCTTCCAAGAAACGAGTTGTTGGGAAATCTGTAGGCCGAATATCTGCAGACTTGCCAGTGTAAGCGTTGGTGTTCTCCGCTCAACTCACGCAAAATCCATCTACACACCTTCCTCTCCTTATCGATTCTCTTCCATTGACGAGGCATAGTTGGCTAAATTCCCCGTAATGTCTTCCGCACTTTGCATAGGGTCTGGCTCAACCTGCTCTTTCCGGGCGCCTTTGTTAAGATCAAGTCTCTGAGCAGCCTTTGGAGCATTTTGCAAACTCTCATCTCCGCTCAGACTTGTTATGAACCCACGAGCCCCTGGCATTTTAGAGAAGATATTCTCCACAAACGCATTACTGATGTGATGCGTCGCTTCCCTTGTTGATCGTCCAGATTTGAATTCATAAAGCAAAATTCCACGATTTTGCTGACTGCACATAGCATTAGTTTTGTAACTAAAACGCAGCAACGCTGCGTGGTTCGATTAGAACCAAAAGTGGTATGAGTAGCAGAAGTTCCAGGCTACCATCACACATGAAAACTGTTGCAGAATATCGCAATCACAAGGAGCAAAACGACATTGAAGGGTGAAACACCACCAACTGCCCCGGAACTTTTGCACGCACCTAATATTAGGTTGTCGGCAAATGATTGAGACACTTCACCAAAAATTCTTCCTTGTATCCCTCCCACGTGATCTGTCTCCATGGTATGTGAATATGTGATACCCTGGCCCCTGAGCATCTTCGCCATGGCTATGTAAGAACTTGGCGCTGCGCCGTTTGTTATCTGGGAGCGAAAATGGACGAGCAACCAATTCGAGCGATTTTCTTGTACGAGCTCCTGCGCAGCGCCAACGCGAGCAAGAGGGACACCAACATTATCATTACATTCGGACCGGGGATCCTCAGCATTGCAACCGTGAACCGTTGTTCATAACGTTTCGTTTCGAGCGATATGTCTCCTCGAAGCCATTTTCCTATCTTGCAATTTCCTGAGCTTAAGTGCAGGGTGTGTTCTACCAGAGTTGCCGATAAGCAACGTGATATGCAACACAAATACTTACAATAGTCAAATCAGAGCGATGGACGTGACGTTGGGGAAACAGAGACATCAACATATTTGAAGGTGCGTTTTGCTGCACAAAACGCACCCTCAAATGGCTTTGTTAACTCATAGGCACTCGAAGGAGCAAGCACAGACCACGATGCCGTACACACCACATTTACCCAACATCGTGCTCTCTAAATAACACCTTGCCTGAGAGCTAAAGTTCTCCCTGGCCGAGCAGCACCTCGCCTATTTTGACGATTTTTGATCATTGACTGATGAATTCTTCGACCATTATTAAAATGATTACTGACACCGCAGTGCTGGAAGTGTATCCGATGGCTGACCCTAGATGATGTGTGCACATGGTCATTACATCATGGCCTGAAGTTCTTTAATAGAAGAGAGAAAGTTTGAAGACTTAAAAAATCCAGAGTGTCTCAATTTCCCGACAACCTAATATGATGCAACTATGAGTGCGCACCTTTGCGCAACGCCAGATTTATTCTGAAAGCAACCACACGATACCTCAACCAAAAACGTATTCCTAGTTACCATTACCATTCCATATTTTCCACTAGGGAACGAGGGTCTCCCTTAAAGAAGTCACTACGCTGTGAGCCGAAAATGGGGCTTATCCAGACTTTGACTTCGTCATTTTCCTTGCTAGGAAAGTTTCTCCGACAGGAACTTGTAGCAAACCGTTGATGTCAGGTTGAGCTACATTGTGCATGAGAAAGGGATTCCAGTCGTTGCTTCTCATTTTTGTTGGGTGTGTTTCCGCAGCAGTCGCTGGACCGATGTTTTTTTTTTCGTGTAATTTTCTTTTGAATGTCGAATTTAGATTTAGTGTAATTGCAATTTTGAAAGGATGTCGGTTGACTGGCTGGTTCTAACTGTTGTAAAACGAGGACTGTCGTACTCGCCTGGCAGAAGCTGATCACATTCGGTCAGTTAGTCATTCCTTCCACATGCTTCCACGACGATAGCATGAACGTGGGTATCCGATTTGGAGTCGGACTGCCTTCATCTTTCCAGCCTTCATCTTTGCCTTCTTTGTTTAGCCACTGCTGTTTTTGCGTTTATTAATGATATGTGCTCTTCTTTCAATCGGTTTTACATCCGTTTCAAATATCTCATGACAGAAAAGAATTTCTTCGGCAGCGGCTTTTTTATAATCTCATAGTTCAGCCTGTATTCTTTTAATTTTTTTGGAAACCAAGACATAAGGGTTGCGAAATATTTCATGTATCAATAAGCGCGCGATGGTGAACAACTGAGCACAAGTTTCCAAGAACACGTTGATAAGGGTGAAAAAGGAAGTGTGCATCCTTGGTCACCCTAATGAACTTTTCTCAACTACACCGGCTCTCACGTGAGGTCAAATCCGAGCGAAGTGAACGAAGCTAGTTCACTTTCTTTCTTAGCCCCATGAGAGCAACAACGTATAGCATATCATTCATTAGAAGCGACACCCACGATGAGTCCCAGTTTTGAGTGTTACAGAGCCTGAAAAATGCTTCCAATAATTCTACGAAAGTCGCACCGCCGTAGACCTCAGCACCCTCGAAGTATAAGAAGTTGGATCTGTTCCAGCATTTCAGTGAGTGGAAGCATTAGAGTATCCCCAGACTTCGCCAGTTCAAAATGAATAGAAATGATCCGGCGATATAAGAGATAAGGATCTTGCGAATGATGCGTATCGATTGCCACGTTACATCGCCATGGATCGCTGCCAAACGGAGCTTGTCGCCGGTACTCTCGAAGATGTGCCCAAAATGAAATGGCGATGTGAGCGATAGGGATAGTGGAAAAAATGCCTATCGATCGCCACGCCACATCAGTTATCATCTCTCTCACGTCTGAAACCTCCTCATTCACCTCATTCATGTGGCGATCGCCGGCGGTCGTGGCGACCGCAACGACAGCCGGCTGTAGAGGCGATCGCTACGATTGCTGGCGAAGCTGGGTATACTAATAAATGACTGTGTGTTCTTGTTTACAATCACCATCTCTCATCATGATAAAATTAGCCTTCATCTCAACATTCTTCCATTTCGATCCCGCTCAACTAGCTAATCCTTTCTCAGCGGGCCATACCATATCCCATATACCCATACCTGAACCGATCAAATCCTTTTTTTCCTTAAGGATTTAATAAATTTGATTACCGCCTCCGTTCTCAACATAGTGCTAACCTTAAGATTACAGCAAATTCAGAAAGCGCATTACATAAGGATTTGGTTATACTGTATCGTCCTTATGCTTCCGTCATCGGTGCAAAGCTCCATTTGGTGTCTTAGAGGTTTCATGAAAAGCAGTGCTGCGCGTGCCCTGGGAAATGCTGATGTGCGATAAGGATCGTTAAAATTCAATGCCGTGTATATTCCTTTCAACATAAATGAAAGCATATCCAACTAACCCAAGCAAGTGCAATTCATTACGCATTTTGGCGCGCGATCTGACAGTAATCTTGGACTTACTTACGACTCACAGCGAATCTCTTCTACTACTTTGAAGCAACTCACCGAAGTCATATTTGGTGATCGTCGTCTCGGTTAATTTGGAGGTTTTGGGACAATCCCTGGCAGCGGCGATACCAGAGCATACCAAAATAACAAATAAAGCCTTCATTTTAATACCGTTAGCGTTCGCGGTTGAGAGAAAATCTGGAAATAGTGGATACACAAAACCACGTTGACTGATCATGAAAAAAAACTGATTTTCAATTTTAAAAATAGATAATGCATATGAAATCCGAGAAACAAGGGCTCGGGAATTGATCGTAGGGAACACCATCCTCACTGTTCCCCGTGACTGATATGTGAAGGACACTACTATCGGGTTGTTCGGAAAGAATTGGGAATTTTAAGCGTTGCAAATTTTTTATTCTCTCATAATGAAAGAATCAATGATGTATTTTCTGTCCTGTTCGACTACCTTTTGCCCCCTTTCTGGTAATTTCACAATTCCTCTGTCGCAGAATTTCTGGTTTTTTTTTTAGCGAAAAAACTGGACCACATAAGATTTGATGTATGCATCTTCGGTAAAGGTTTTCCCATTCGAGTACGTAGTTCTGCGGCGGTCGAAATAAGCGGTAATCAGATGTCGCAAGATCACCGCTACGGTCTAGCATTGCCTTCGTGGAAGACCACTCTTTTGCGACTCGCTAATTCTGGTCGGTTTTTTTTCAAAAATGATTCATCTAATTTTATCATTTGTCGATAGTAGAGGTGCGAATAGACATTCTGGTTCCTTGGAAGCACCTCAAAATGTTATATATCACACCTTCGCCGTCCCAAAGGAGTGGTGTTCCACCAAGACAATGTTAGACTGCATACATTGGCGACTCGGCAAAAATTATTGAAGCTTGGTTGAGAATTGTTGTAGCATTCTGCGCAGAGTCGTGATCTTGCGCCATTTGATTACCACTTATTTCGATCGTTGCGGAACTAATTGAATTGGAAAACCTTTACCGAAGATGAGGATATCAAATCCTATGTAGCCCAATTTTTTGCTGGAAAAAAGACCAGAGCTTCTGCGAAAGAAGAATCATGAAATTACCAGAAAGATGGCAAAAGGTAATGGCACTAAGTAGGAAATTTATTATTATTTAATGCTTTTTTAATAAGAAAATGAAATGTTTTGCAACGCTCAAAAATCCCAATTACTTCCCGAACAACCCGATGCAAACAGTAATCTTGGTGACACAATTGTGTCGCAATGGGAATGACTCTAAATGACAGGTTCACAGAGGTGCGTTGGAAGCTACATTCACACGTTGCTAGCTAAAGCGCTTCATCATGCTTTCGTGAGCCGAGTTGCTTTTTTTGCTGAACAGACTAATACTGATATGTTGGGTATTTTGGGGCAAGATGATGTGATGTTTGGCGACTCATAACTAGTTTTACATCCTCTGCTTATTGTTCTTAATGAACAGTTTCCTATTGCTTTTCTTACTCTCGAGAAGTTTTCCAATCTGTTTGTATTGTTGCTTCTGGTAATTCTGTTGAACATAATGCAAAGCATTCCGTCGACGAAACTAGAGAACTTCAAGATCGAGGTGGTATTTCAGCCTTTTACTTTAGTTCTGCAGCTAATGGTTGTTCGTTAGGCTTGTACGCAGATAAAGAGCTCACCAGTCTGCTCATCCAACCATGGTTAATATTTCTTATCTGCAGCGTATGCTCAGCTTTCTCAATGAGATACGTCTCGCACTGGTTTGTTAGGAGTAGGAGATAGAGTGGACGGCATTGGCGGTGGCCCATCTGAGGCCTCGAGAAGGACGCAGCGCAACCGCACCGCGCGTGCCTGGGCCGGTGTCGTCTGCTGCCGGAACGCTATTTCTAGTCGCTTTCTTCCCGATTTGGTCAAACATCCTTGAAATCGGGCAGAAAAGCTTTAGATATAGCATAACAGCAGCAGAAAACACCGTTTACGATGCGCGCTGCGCGGTTGCGCGGCGTGCTTCTTGAGGCCGCGGATGGGCAGCCGCCATTGACGTCCACTGTACCTGACACCCAAAAGTACAGCGCTATATTACCTACACACGTTCACTCGTGGGAAAGTGGCATTAGCCATAGCGCCATCTACCTCCTCGCACAGTGCGAATTGATAAAAGAGTGAGCCTGTCCATCGCTATTGCCTTCGACTTTCTTTTTTTTGACGTAATTCTCCTTTGCTGCACATTACGGCGTTAAAAGAACGAAAATGTGGCCCCCTAACAACCTCAGTATGAAGTTATTAAATTAAAGTTTCATTATTCGTTCACAACTCTGAGAAGCTCCTTAGGCGTACTATTTTTTGATATTATATTATATTATATTATACTTTATCAATTATTTATTATAATTATTAGTTATTATATTATACTTTATCAATTAACTATTTATCAATTGGTCTGTAGAAAATCATCGTTTGGGGGCGCATCTTGGCAGTGCAGAAAGAAATAAGGTTTAGGATCTGCTAGAAGTTGTTCGGTTGCTTGCAATGATAGATAACGAGGACGACTATTAACAGCGGAGACTTCTCCATGTTGGAAAAGATAGGAAGCAAGAAGAAAACCACAGGAAAACAACAGAAAATGGTGTGCGTACGTGTGACACTTATACACGAAAAGGTACTGGTAACTGTGCCATTGGGGCATTCAGCAACGCTGCAGTTGCGAATAGCTGACAGTGCGCTGGTCTGCTGCTTTATATGCAACGTTTGTGGCCACGTCCCATTGAAAATCACGAGGCTTGCTATACATCAACGCGAAAACAATACATTTGTGTAAATAATAAGATCAAATTGGACCAGCGAAAAAATCTGAAAAATTGAATCCTCACTCGTTATTTTATAATCATCTGTTATGCACGACAAACAATGCGAATTGATAAAAAGCTTGTCCCGACATTTGAAAATTATCGACAGCATACGACACTTAATTAGATTAAGTGGTAGGCGTTGATCAATCCCGTTCGCGGATGCACCACGCATTCGACTTCATTTGAGCACATTAGGGACATTGAATGCGCTTGTACCTCATGCGGTGACTTGTGGGGGAAGGGGGCATCCAGTACACCAAATCAGCGTTTCATTATTCTAAACTCCTCTGGTTCCAATTTAGCGACCCCTGAGGGGTGGAGGGCTTGATTGGTCTGGTGCGGGATTGAACCATAGGTGTGTGCGTCGCAGTGCGCCGCTTTGCCGCTATGACACTCGCGACCACATATACAGTATAATCCTCCCAAATGAATCCTGATAGTGCAGAAAAATCTTCTAGAGCGGAGACGTGGGCGGCCAGCACGTGATCACATGCTTTTATCATGAGCAGGGTCAGGCATGACGATGGGAAAAACCGACCCTCAATACGACCCCCCCCCCCCCATAATCTCCAGTTCGATCCCCACCTCTGTACGACCCCTGTCATGAAATCCGATGTGTCGGATTCATGATTCATCCTCACACCCGCCTACCTCTGCGGAGAGGATAAAAGGCTCAGTATGAGCATCATGGGTGAAGCTTTACAAG
>KN726345.1:11707-32363 GCA_000816745.1 Ancylostoma duodenale
CTGAGTTGTCGTTAAAACTCGACTCGACTCTGCTCGGGCGTGGAGGGGAAAGAGTGAGTGGTTGTGCTGTTTCCTCAGGAAGGAAGCACAAAGCACAACCTATAGTTCTCCTGGGGCACCTTCGAGAGGTAGCGCAGAGGAGTAGGCTTCTACCGACAGAGGTGTCGGTAACTGCTATGTCAACTGTATATCCTGTCTTGTCAACGAAATGTACTATCTATAGGCTATATCCGTAGGCACTTATACGTGCCCTACTTTCTCATCTCATTAGGACATGAGCCCCTATCATTCAGGTGCTAAGGGGGAGCGGCACCGACTTTGAACTACCATATGGCCCCCTGTGGTAACCTCTCACAAAGTAAGTCGGCACTGCCCCCATTCTCGTGCATATAAACCCGCTGATCTGTATTACTATTGTCATTCCCTATCTTCGACCGTGCTAATAAAGACTTATTAGCAGTCGTCTACCTGCCACGGCCACCAAAACACTCAAGGGATGCATCCCCTCCCCGCCAAAAGTTTCATGCGTAGCGGAGAGCCCTAAGAGGATCGCTTTTCTGAGGATGCGCAGCTCCCCAGCGCGAGTGTTCATGTATACGGCCTTAAATTATCATTGAAACTCTTGCACAGCTCTCTGCAACGAACAAATCCGTTTAAATGTACACGGAGGACCAAAATAACGGAGAAACTTGCAAACTTAAAGACAGTACTCGTTATAGTGTGAGCAATACCCGATTTCATTGTCCGCGATTTCCATTATCAGTGGAGAGCGTGGGAGGTGGCACGCAACTTAGTAACAGCTGAGATATTCCACTTTCGAAAGGATTTACTCTATCCATTTCGGGAAGTTTTGAGCAGTTTTTGGCATTGAAAGAAGCACTTTGAAGAGGTATTTGAAAGTCTTAACACATTCCGGGCAACGTGATGCACATGGGGCAGCACGCAGAATTCATTATTCATTCCTCATGTTAAAAAAATCGTTCCGCTGTGCTCAATAGGTGCATATTGTGCATCATAGAATATTATCAATGAATAAGCTTTAGCCAGCCGTGGTCGCCATGCAAAAATGTGCTGCTCGCTCCGGAATGTGTCAAGAGCATGGGGTACAACTGTGGTGCAAAACTACCGCAAAAATTTTTTGAGGGAGGTTTCAGCCTTTTTTTTGCACCACTTTAATAAGTCAGTGCACTCATCCTTCCTTCGATTTTATTCGGCTTCCAAACCGAAATTTCTCAAAGCGATTTTCCCTACTGAGCGAGAACTGAAATGTTCTAGGTTCTGAACCCATGGGGCTTCTTGCTGTAATCGATACGCTAGGAAGTCTCTACCCACTACTATGTCATGTCCACCTTAATTGATCAGCAATGGAATCTCCTGCGCATCTACGAACGGCTGATTGCGCAACCGTAATCAAGAACGTGAATGTAATGGTATTGTTCTAATGGGATGAGAGAACTAATTAACAATGAAACATAGGCCACAAAATATTTGACAGAATGGGTAAAACGCACGTCACACCCTTCCTCCGTGATTTTGGTCCACTCTTCAGAAGTTTCACGATGATTTTGTGTCTGATGAATTGCAGTTTTTGTTTAGGATTTTGGTGACATCCATCTCGGCTTCGACAACGAACAGCAGTCTCAGTGCATTAACATCAAAAGTTGCACGTGCTACGACTACGACAAAAGCTTGTAGCATGAAGATTCATGTACACTTTACGATATTTACACAATAGTCTACAGAAATTACTGAAAATTCACTTTCTTCTCAAGAATTTTTTGTAAAAACACGTCTGCAAATGAATTCCTGGTTATAGACTTTCCGGACTGTTAAAAAATGGATTTAAAACTCTCAAAGAATATGTTTTGCATCGGTTTATAGAGAAAAGAGTTTGCTGACAGTAACGTATGGACTAAAAAAACATGTTTCCCTCATTTACAGCTTGCCGTACAGTGAAAAAAAAATTGTTTCAAGTCTTGTACTACAACAGGTGCAGCCACAACTTATAACAAAACGCTCCTCTCTCTCCTTAAATTGTTTCTGAATCGGAACATTTTGACTGGAATCCACAGGCTAGTGAAGCCAACACTACTGAACTACAGGAAAGAAACTGGTTTGACGTTGCGTAAACGATGCGGTGGCAAGAAAGGCAACACCCGCCGAAGTCCTCGACTCCGTTAAACAACCAGAATGTAGTGTCAGACTGTTAGCGCAACACTAATGCTAAACGAACACAAAGAATCATTACTTAGATGCGAAAAATGCCAAATGAAAGCCACGAATACACCTGCCTTGCATGCGCCAACCCATCCGGACCTTGCCCACTCGCAGTTACTTGCGCGTGTGCACAAATATCAGTATAGCGCGAAAAAAAATGGAACACAGCTTCTCGACTTCGCGGATTCTTCTTATTTTTCGCATTTCACTTTCGAATACGAGTTTTAGGTCCCACGGATCCAACAAAATTTCAACATGAACACTTGAGCAGGTTCTGTTTTAAACTGTGAAAATGTTATAGAACGAGTATATTGCTGTGTGGTAGGAATCGGACCTTTTACCTCGTTAGAGTTGAGGGCGTGGTTTCGAGCTGGATGGACAGCGCCGTGATTGGCTTACTGTGTTTCCATGAGGGACCGCGGGACGCAGTGGAGATCAGGGATTTGGATGGATCTCACAAACAGTGTCAAAGGGACTTTTGAGGTTCATGGAAGCAATGAAAAAACTTCAAGGAGTATTTAAGCTACCAATCTGTTTTAGTTGAACTGATATCTGCTCTACAGAGCTCGGATCATTTGACTTTTCATTACATTCTTCAGAAACCAAAATGTATGTCTTCATTATATCAGACTAGCGCCCCTTTATGGTGCTAGAAAGTGGGGTGAGGCAGCCACTTGAGGTATTTGCAAAATTTCACACATGCGAAATGCTTAGAGAATTACCAAATAAGCAAAACTAATCATTAGTTGAGCTCAAATACAAAATCCCCCCTATAAAATGCGCATATTCTACGTGTCTTGCCGCCTCGCCAACTTCGGGATTCCGGTCCTCTCGTGGCCTATTGTCCGTGGTAAAGTATTTTCCGATGCAGTGACACTACCTACTCTTTCTGGCCCCTCTTCTTACATGCCTATGTACCCGTTATAAACAGCCACTCCCAACTCTGCACAGGACTATCTTCCACGTGGCTTTAGTACTTGTGAACAATACAGTGTAACCGATGCCGTGCAAATAATCACCTGAAGTGATTCAAGCTTCACGTTACTGAGACAGTCCAAATGATGCACTTCTGCTTCAATATACAGGAAGGAAGAAGAGGTGGTCGACTGAGACACGAATTAGCGCGGAGCGTGCCCCTCCACCGGCAGACATGCATCTTGGCGTTTTCCCCACTATCGGGCCACTGTGGACCCATACTCCATCCGCGCACCCGAATCGTGGCGTTCTTCCCACTACTGAGCCTGGGCAGACCCGTTCTCCATTCGTGGACCCGTATCCTGGCGCTTCCCCCACTAATGGGAATCATGCGGACCCGTTGTCCATCCGTGCACCCGTACCCTGGCGTTTTCCCCACTACTGGGCCAGGGCAGACCCATTCTCCATTCGTGGTCCTGTATCCTGGCGTTCTTCCCACTATTGGGCCAGAGCAGACCCGATCCATCGGTTTACCCCTACCCTGGCACTTTTCCCACTACTGGGCCAGATCAGACCCAATCCCCAATCTGGACTCGTTCACTGGCATTTCCCCCCTAATGGCCCCCTGCGGACCCAATCTCCATCCGTGGACCCGTATCCTGGCGTTTTCCCCGCTATTGGGTCTCGGCGGATCCTTTCTCGATCGGTGGACACCTATCCTGATATTTTTCTGAACTGTGGGGCCCCGGCGCATCTGTCCGTCATCAGTGCACCCGCACTCTACATTCTCGAGAATAATGGAAGAAAGGAAATACTTCTTTTCGTAAATGTGTTTGGCAAGTCGTCTCTGCAAAATCTGAAAGTTGAAGGCATACTTTGGAATACCCTCTCAAACGCCTAATCGCCTCGCAGAAAGCAAATCAAAGACAATGAAACACATACAACCCGGCTGTGCTTACCTTCTCTGTCGTAGCCGGTGATACTAAGAACTTTGTTCTTATTTCCTTTTATATTGCGCCTGAACAATCCGCCATAATCGATTAGAATCCGTAAAGAGTCCGGTACAAGTCCAACTCGTTAATGATAGTATTAGCTTGGTGAAAAAGTTCTGCAACACTTTTTATTTCCATTTCTAAAACGAAAAAAAATAGCTTGACAGGTGGGATCTTGTGTAGGTATAAGGTAGAATGTTCTCGAAGCTGTCAGGTGAAGGGCATACGAGGAGAGCTGTATTAGTATCCGAGTAAGAACGCCTCCGGCCAGTCGAGTCTCACCTCGCTCCCTTGTTTATTATGGTCTCCTGCAAGGACATTATTCAAAAAGTGCCGATGTTAATAAATATGATTCGTTTGAAGAGAACGTTATTACCATTTGACGGTCTGTCGTTGGTAGCAGGGCTTCGAGTTTTCGAGAACTTTTAACGACGATTTGCGGGACACTCTGAAGAGGAGGTCAGATGCCGACAACTGAAAGTTGGCAAAGACATTCTAGTGCGACTAGCGACCATCATCAAGCATCCTCGCTTTTTCGTTTTAGCAAAGTTGTTGGGACATGAGTGACCCGTGTGTTGTGTGGATCTGGTAAGTCATGCTGGGTAAGCATCGAGGAACCGATGTTTCTTCGGCCACATGTGAAGGACTTTCTAAACGATTTTGCAAGTGGGGGTGGAAGCGTGGTCCTGTACGCGAACAACGCACAGCAGCGCCAGTGGATACCGTGTTCGGAATCACTTCCAAAACAGTCAAAAGCAGCCCCGCTCGAAAAGTGGGTTTTTTCCATGTTGACGGTGGAGCCACAGGGAGTGCTTTACCAAAAGTTCTAATGTAGTAGCACCACAATAACAAGGGATTTCTGCGCTACCCAACTCCTAGGTTGGCAGGTGCCATCTGTGAAAAAAAACCCAAAAGGGGCAAATTCTCATCTTCAGCAAGCTAATGCTCACGCGTAGCAATCGCAGGTCGTGAGAAGACTCAGAATCTTAGTATGGAGTTTCTGTCACACCTTTCGTATTCGCCAAACCTAGCCCTGTCAGGCTGTCACCTTTCCCTGGCCATAAGCAAGCCCCTCTGCGACATAAGGCTTGGCAATTAACAGGGACTCAAAAATGAGGTGTCAAAATTTTCCCAGCCTCTCGCGTTCTGGCAGGAAGGGAAAGAGAAGCTGCCCAAAAGATGGACGAAGGTGCCATGCAGTGATGGTAAGTATAGCACCAACTGAGATTTTGTTTAGGTAAAGAAATCCATTTCCAAAAAATTCGTTGTGAGTGTTGCAGAACATTTTCACCAACCCAATAATACACTTAAAGGCAATGTCTCACCTCATTTTCGATTCTGGGATATCGACAGGATTTGGATCGACTCGGCGCGTCGAGTTCAATAATGTTTACGATTTCTAATAAAACTCCAGAAAAACCCGATTTCGAGGGACCAATCCAATTTGTCGCGGACGAGTTCCACGGCAAGGAAACTGCATGACTTCTTTTTCTCTGTACATCTTTTGATCTCATTGGTCGTATAGGTGTTCTCATTACCGGAAACTGCGCCGCAGTCTCGGTCTGCCCTTGCTCAGACATTCGGGCGCGAGTCCCGCCTGACAAAACGCGCAATTTCATTTTCCCGACAAAATTAGGTGCACCGGCGGAAGACATTGTTTTAGTTTTATTGCGGGATTGATAGGAAAATATTTCAGGATTGTGGTCGTCACATGGCGGTATACGCCTCAGCGACGGGCATATAAGGGCCTCAGTTTGCAGGTAGACCCCAGTTTCCTTTCTGCCTCGGCGGAGAGTGGGGTCTTGCGGGACTCGTCTGGCCCACTGAGCCCCGGTTAAAACCGTGGCCAGGCACAGGGACCAGTCGAGATATGTGGGGATCGGTCGTGCGCAGATGCGGCTCGGATGCAGAAATGTGTACTGGTCCGCTAGTAGCGGCCGGCGTCGGCGGATGGAGTGTGTGCGCTCCTGAATTCGACGCGCATTTCTGCTTTCTTATGCTTTTCCGTTCCGAGACAAAATTCGATCTCCCGGATCATGCTGCTGGGTATCATCGTCGGGACAAAATCCGGTCTCCCTCCGGAGCTCGTGGGATAAAATCGGGATGTTGCGGGACAAAAACGCGCAGTTTTTGATGACTAACACTTGAGCGGGAGTCATGACTTTGTCAGGCAGGACTCGCACCCGAATGTCTGAGTGGAAAGGGGAGAGGCGCCTCGTATACCGGTCGAGAATTTGAGCGAATTCTCGGCCGGTGTAGGTGAGGTGGGACACTGTCTTTAAGGCGATCTCAACTAGGAAACTATGTAGATATACTTTACCATCTCTTCCATATTTGCAGCCCCAGCTAAAGTATTGCACTCCAATATGGTCCCCGTCAAAAAGCCTCATTGACGCCCTAGAGAGTGTTCAGAAGAACTTCACTAGAAGAATATTTAGAAGAAATGAGATTTCCGACTCAACCTACTATGACAGGCTACGACTCGAAACCACCTCCCTAAGCTTTAGACGAATCATCTACGACCAAAATCTAGTTTTCAAGGTAACCTCAGGAGGGGTAGACATTGATTTAAACACGCTTTTTTCGCGTTCAAACTTCAACAGCAGAACAAGAGGTCATGAATACAGGTTCGTTATGGAAAAAGCACGGTCGCAGCAGTATCGCGAGTGTTTTGTGATTCGTGCGATTTCATTGCGGAATTCTTTGCCAGCGTCAGTTGTCTGTTCTTCGTCCTTGGCATCTTTCACTTCCAAGCTCGTGGATTTTCATAGAAAAAGGAAGTTTTATCAGAATCTTCATTTGAAGTATTTTGCAAATAATATCGGTTTTACCGTGGCACGGTCACTCTCCCTTCTGCGGTCTCCAGCACTGAGACGCTCACCATGAAATTCTTACTGTCCTGTTATAAAAACCTATTTTGAAGTTTTCTTAGCGTGCCATCCAAATTTTTACTGCAAGGCACTGCGTTTTTCTACACTGACTTTTGCTTTCTACCAATGCGGCCGTTTTCCTTGAGAGTGCCAACTCGCTTCCACAAACACCTCACAAGGGTCTTCCCGGCTAATCTCCCCACCCAGGTTCGCTAGGCCCTTCAAACTCGGGCTGCGGCCTTGCGCAAGGCATTCTGATTGAATGACGGATAGCAGTTTTGTTCAAGTCAGTAATTGTTATTACCTATCCAGTTTCCCTCCGCTTATATGTGGATCTTGCCATTGACGAAATAAAATATCAAATATCAAACACACTCATCTTTCCTGTTCATTTTATTGAATTTTTGGTGAAAATACAACAGGCTTCCCCTGTTTTTCACGATATGGGCTCGTAGTAAATCCTCCTCAGCAGAGATCTGCTGAAGAAATGGTCAGGCAAGCATCGTTCTCAGATAAGAAGTTTCAGATTATGTTAAGCTATGATCGATTGATGTGATAACCGAGCAAATCATTAACTGCCCTTCATTTTTCACTTCGTAGCCTTCTCGTTTACACATGTTATCACTGGTTATAATAACGGACTTGCACACTCAGTGAAACGAAATTCAGGGGGTGTTGCCTAGAATAGAGAATGTGCTCTACAACGGGTCCTCTGGTGCGCCGGTACCCAGAAGTGGGGAAACGTCTAGCGACGTGTCCAACGGTGTGACAAAGGTGCGTGGGTGTCCAAAAGTGGGGAAATGCACGGAGTCGGATCCAACGGTGTGATATGGGCCTCCCCCACTTCTGGGCGCCGGCACACCCTTATCACAACGGTGGACCCGTCTCCTCCACTGTGGACCTGTTCCCCCCCCCCCCCCACTTCTGTACGCCGGTGTACCCTTATCAAAGCGGTGACCCGTCCCAACCACATTTCGACGCCGGCGCACCCTTACCACACAGTTAGACCCGTCCCCCGGCGTTTCCACCACATTTCAACGCCGGCGCACCCTAACCACACAGTTGGACCCGTCTCCAGCCGTATGAACCACTTTCGGGCGCTGACGCGCTAAATTCACAACGTTGGACGCTCTCTGCACCATTGAAATGGCCCCCGTTTCAAGGAGGGTGTCGGCTGAATGGTTTTAAGTTACTCCGCAGCAACTTAAAGCCATTCAGCCAACACTCTCTTCAGAGTGAACGCTATTTCGCGTCTATGGCCAAAATTTGGAGTGTTGGCTGAAAACTTGACTGAATGGATGAATGAGTCAGCCTGACCTTTGAATTTTTCTCAAATGGGTTTCATTTTTAAGAAGATGCTCACACCTTTCATCTTTCATTTCACTCAGGCGGTGGCTCCATTACTCAGCAGAGCCATTCAGCTAAAATTATCTTAGGTGAGGGAGGGTTTACTACGGGTTTACTACTATGATCTTGGGCTCCAGTGACAAGGCCGTGACTCCAGTTTGGATGGTAGAGTTTTCATGGCGCAATATGCGATGTGCTCCTAGTGGAGTGGAAGGTCTTGATCTGTTCAGCCCATCTAGATGTTCTTTTTCCGAACACAAAGAGGTCGCCCTGTTCTTCCTATGTATTCGTCCCCGCAAGATTAACAGGTGATGAGATGAATTACTCCTGAGCTCATACAATCACTAGTACTGCCATCCGGACAAATAACGCATCCGGATGTGCTGCAGAGGTGGTCGTACGAATGATTGCTCACTATCTACCAGTAGCCTATTCCCAGGCTCTGATGAACGCAACACCGACCGAAACGTTAGCCGTAGCCGAAAATAAAGAATATTATTAGGTGCGTGAAACGTTCCGGGGAAGTTGCACTTAATTTTTTGAAACGCCGTAAGCCGGCTCAAGGTGAACAGCTTCAGTCAATTCAAAAAACATTAGCACCTGCGTAGTGTTGCTAACATTGCAGGTTATCACTTTTTTCAGAACCCTCAAATTTGACAGGTTTATACTTGAAGAAGCGGCACACGTCGTTTTCGAGTAGGGTCGGTTCACTGAAAGTTCCACAGCCGATGTGACGACGTAGAAGCTTGAAAGGAAGACATTCTGTTGGAGACAGGTCGAGGGAGTACAGGGTGGCCGAAAAGTATGGGATCCTCATTTGGCGCTCTTATTTTTTTATCTTCGACTTCTGTCACGCCTTTGTTTTACATATTTCAGAAATGCCATAAAATCCTCTTCCTTTTGACTTATAGATCATTTGGATTTCTCAAGTCATGTGAGCGTGCCCGCACCGCGAATCCATTGTAACCCTCGCGCGACCTAGAGAGTCCACTGCAGCAGCTTCAAAACTGCTTCAAAACTCTTCTGCGAAAAGCGCAGAAGATCATCAAGCTATGGAAGGCTGAAGGGATTATCACACTGAAAATAAAACAGGGTCGTCCTCAATCGGTGAACACAAGGAGGATTCCTGCGATCATTTGAAAGAGGATCACCTGAAATGAGGAGCGAGCGCGAAAAAGATATCCAAAAGTCCGGGGATTGCACGTTTTTCCGCCTAAGTAATTGTCAGAAAGAAGTAGAGACTTTGCCGCTATTGCATGTGCAAGGCCCAACATCTAACCGTTGTTGCCACAGTTGATAGGCTTGAGGAGGTTGTTGAGCGTCTGACAGGTGCGCCGCGCCTAACGTGTACTATGGACTGATGAGAAAGTTTTCCCTTATTGGGTTATTCACGACCCCTAAGCGGACAGCCATTTTATCAAGCAAAGTGAGCAACACTCTTCAGAAAAGTGACGTCGTCACAAGGTTGTTGTGTACCAGCAGTGTAATGGTTTGAGGAAGAGTGACCACAAAAGCGAGGATATCTCTGATTTACATGAAAAAAATCGACAAAAAGGACCCCACTTTGTGGAAAGACGGCATTCCTGGAAAAGTGGTCGTCCAATGGGGGGGGGGGGTGAGTGAACTTGGGTACCCGCAGCCGTCGGCGGCTGGTAATTATTGCCAGCTCGCGCGCTCCGAGGCGACAGCCAGCGCCGCGGCTGACTTCTGCTGCGCATGGCATAAGCGCCGCCCAAATCGCCGCGACCCCGCCCATTCCGCCGCGCGCGTGTGAATGTGGAACCATAGAAATGAGTTACAGGGAGTATCGCAAAGCAATTCTGTTGAACTACGGTAGACAGAATCGGCTTCTACTTGGGATATGGGTTTTACATGGTGAACTGGTTTTGTGGGCAGAAGTTTTTAATAGTTTGTAAGCGTAATTATCCCAGAAGTCATAGTGTGATAGTACTGTTCACTTTAGGCAGGACAGCCGTGAACGTTATAAGTTGAAACGTTAGTTTGCTCTTAATTTCTGCTCGCACACTTTGTAGATGCGCATTTCTCAGATTATTTCACGTATTCTAATACCAGAATGCATATACTGCCAGTTTACCAGAAGTTGGGGGAGTGGAAGTGAAGCCTGTGGATAATTCGAAAAATTAAACTATTTGTATCCTATTGATCCTTTTCACTGAATTTTCCGCCAGAGCTTCAGCCTTAAGCATTCTTAACAAGTTGCGCTTACAAGGGAAGTGCACGATAAGTGCACGAACTTAAGTTGCGCTTTCGGAACGAGACATATATGGTTGGAAAGCTTATCTCAAATGATGTTACAGGTTATATTTGAAATTTGCTAAATGGTTAATACAAGCTCAAAATTCATTTTCCTGCAATATTGACATATACCTCCCTCAATCATGGCTAGGCAGCTGGATAGCCGAGTGGATAGTGATGCTGATACATAGGATCGAGGTCGAGGGTTTGCATCCCGTCCCCCACTAAAGTCTTGCAAGTCTTTAGTAGCTGATCTTCGACAGACTGCGGGACTGGACATGAGATAAATGAGCAATAGCTACGAGTGCTGCTCTGAAAATAACGGAAAATTGCTCTATACTGGGTGTTAATGCAATGTCGCTGCAAAGACCAAGTATTTTGATGTGCCATATATTCTATTCGGTCACTTTCTCATTCTATAACCGCTTACATGTTCGACTGCTCACGCGTGGTTGCGCTTCTGCTGGCCAAATTTGGTCAGGGTGATAGCACCAACTTGCTTCGATATTCGTGGAAAGCAGCAGGGTATACGGATGTAGATCCAGGGCATTTTCTAACGCCTGTTCAAGTTTGCTTCCATCCTGATCTTTGCAGTGAATGTGCCTCCAGCGATTGCAACTGCGTTTCGTTTATTGTTTATCCCCACTGTTCTAACTGTTACTGTTTTGAACACTTCATTGTTGATGCTCATCGCTGCAATTAGTAAAAAAATTCTTCTGTCAGATTGCACCAGTTTTTGTTCAGGACATAAAAGTGACCTATTGTAAAAAGATTTGGGCCAAGCCTTTATCAAACAGCGTAGTGTGCCTCATACAGAGGAAGTCTTCCTGTAGCTTTCATAGTGTAACATCAATAATCAGCAATCCCCTGAACAGTTCCTCACCCTGTCAAAGGTCAGCAATTGAAGGTTGCAAAACAAAATTGGGAACAGGATGCAAATCCTCGACCTTCTTCTTATGAGTCAGCATCACTATCCACTCGGCTATCCAGCTGCCAAGCCATAACTGAGGGAGGTATATGTCAATATGGCAGGAAGTGGGATTCTGACCTTGTATTAACCATTTAGCAAATTTCAAATATAATCTGTAACATCATTTGAGATAAGCTTTCCAACCATATATGTCGCGTTCCGAAAGCGCAACTTAATTTCCTGCACTTCCCTTGTTAGGCATGTGAATAATTATCAGCTCACCAGTTTTAAGACTCATTTCGATAAATTGTCAAAGTATTTCACATCCACATTTATGGTTTTCAACCTAATCGATTATCACTCCATCGCCAGGTGAGGTGTAAGAAATGCCTCGCAGACAAGTCCTGTGCCTACAGGCGTATCTCAAGGATGCAAGGACGTCAGGTCGCCTCTCAATAACTGTTTTGGTTGTATTGATTTCCTAGAACTAAGAATGCAATAGTGGAATGAGCTGCAATTCTAGGGCGAAACGCATGTGAAATGGTGTTACTTCTGAATATTCATTTATAATTTTAAGAAAAAGTGAATACAACACTAGGAATGAAAATAACGTCTCCATAAGTAGCCTTGAAAAAATTGAAAGCCGTTGGCTAACTCTAAAGTGCCGCAAGAAAGTTGTCTTCGAGCTACACCAGAATCTTCCTAATTTTAATTTTGATGAGAGATGGAGTACTAGTCACCTTACCACCCTTTGCAAATGCCGATTTTTTTTTCGAGAGAAATATCATTTTTCTGTCCGTCAACGCTTTCGGAATTCCTCTCGCGATAATAACGCAACATAGCGCTGTTTAGAAAGTCCCTTCATTTGGTCCTTGATGAATATAAATTTTGCGTCATGTAGTTTAAGAAAAGAAATTGCACCGGTCTGTACCTTAGCTGCTGAAAAGAACACATGTTGCTACAAATTAGATCTCGAATTCGGGATGTTTCCATGGATGGGATTGGACCTGGGTTCAGGACTGGACAAGGGCCAGGGTTGAAAACGAGAAAAGTTCGGAGGATGGATATGGAACGATAAAAAATGAAAAAATGGAGTGGAATACGCAGTTTTCATTAATAATATCTCTATCCCGGCAATTTGCTGATCACATCTGACCTATAGCAATATCAGCAACACTCATTTCCATTAATCACAACGTTTCCAGCGTCAGGGATCTCTTAGACGCCATTTCAGCGTCTTCGCCGCAGCGCGAATGCCGCGCGGCATTTGGTGAGTTGGCGGTGGTGGGCGGGTCTTAGAAGCTATAGCGCAAGGTGGCGGTAATTTACAGTCGTTTTAGGAGAACTGGCAGTAATTGACAGTCGCCAGCGGCTGCGGGTACCCAAGTTCCTCCTCCCTCCAATGGGTACGGAAAAATGCCAACACTATTCCTCAGAAAAGGTGAATCCCCAACTTACGAGGCCAAAACCCCATTGCCTACCTCGAACAGGGGTCCCACGGATTCCTTAGCAGGAACTAATGGTCTTTCTGCACTCCAGACTTGAACACTCTGGACTTCTCCGTTGGAGGTTCCATGGGCTAAACACTGGAGAATAAGAATACCACTAAACCAGAACATGTACAGCGCTAACTGTGTAGTGCCGGTCAGAAATTGGTGAGGACTACCTGCGATGCATAGGGGATTTCGTCCAAAGCCAAGGAATGCAACTTCTAAAATTCCCTGTGAAACTGATTTTTCACGTGGTTGCGCAGCTATTACAGTGGGAAAGATAAAATATTTGTAGCCAGAGAAGGAAAGATGACGTTTTATAATGACGCCCATACTTTTCGGCCACCCTGTATATGGAATGGAATACGTGAGAGTTTTAGAGACGGGATGGTCCATGTTTTACACGACTGACACTGTGATATGCTGACATGGGTTATCCCGCAGCAGCGGCGGACCACATATGTTTGCCTGTGTTGGCCTTATATTTAAGAGTTTTTCCATGATTGCTTAAGACAGAGGAGCGTCTTACTCAACAATGATGGTACACCTGTTTGAAAAACATTCGTTGCGGATTACTCGAATTGCTGACCAGAAAAGGACAAAAATTTTTAAAGGTGTAGCGATGGTATGCCCCTTTTCTGGGTAAGTAGCTGGTACCAGATCCTGGAACGACCTCTTCCTATTATCATGCATGACCCACTCTGCATTACCAAGACGAATCCGTTGGAGAAATGGCTTGCTAGAATATCAGTAGATCAAATATATGCCGTCGTCCAGGTGGCGACACTAGCGTTCTTCGCTCAGCTCACACCAACCAAACCCGTTTACTCATCTTCCTCTTCTTACCAATTTTCTTCAAGTGACGGAACATAGTTCGCCAATTACCTCATAACGTCCCGTACACTTTCCATCAGATCTGATTCAACCTGCCCCTTCCGGTCGCATTCTTGAATATAAAGTTGGTGTCTACCTTGTTGAGCATTTTCCATGCTCACATTTCCGCCTAGATTTCACAAGAGCCCAGAAGTTCCTGGCATTTTGGAAAAGATACCCTACAGAAAAGCATTACTGATGCTATGGGTCCCTCCCTTTGCAGATCGTCTGAATTCATATTCATAAAGCAAAATTCCACAAATTTGCTGACTGTACTTAACATCAGTTTTATGGCTAAAATACAGCAACGCTGTAATTTGGATCCGAGCCAAAAAGTGATATAAGTAGCAGAGGTTTCAGGCTATCAGCGCATATGAAAACGGCTGCAGGACTTGAAAACCATAAGGAGCAAAACAAGGTCAAACGATGAAAAACCACCAACTGCCCAGGAACTTTTGCACGCACCTAATAACAATCTTGGTGAATACAGCTGCAAAAGGAAATACTTCACTATGGGCCTTTATGGGCCTTTCGGAATCACTTAGGGTCAAGTGCAGTTGAAGGAGTGGAGAGGTGAGTGTTCACGAGTTTTGGAACTCATGAGAGAAGGATGCCAAATGTCTGCGGCGTTTCGGAGTGGGATATGCCTCCTAATGTAAAGCTGACAATGCTGGTTTTGAACATGTTTTCGCCTCCCCCTTAATGCCACTGTGGAGAAAGGTATGACTTTGTCTGTGCACTCTATGTGGTAGAATCAAATTTGGATCACTTCCGATATCGACTCAGGAATTTGTTGCGGAGCTGACAACAAGCCCAAGTTTGCTTCAGGTTAGCGCGGATCGGCTTGTTAAAATTCAGATTTGTTATCGGCTTGTTAAAAATCAGATTTGTTAAGTTCTTTATGTGATAGTTTCGTGAGGATTGAAAAAAAATTGTTATGTCTTTGCTGTGGTTTTTTTTTCATGAAAATAGAGGTTCCAGAGAGGTTTGACCCTTCGAATGGTGTCATTGGACTCTAATCTATACCAGGGCAGCCACGAAAGAAGAGGGGAGCTCGACAACGAGAACGCTGACCGAAGACTTCAGTACGGACCAATTCCTCTCAAAATCTCTAAAAAGTATGTAGATTGGCTGACTGGATCTTCACGAACTCTCAGAAGTAGAGCTGAACGTATTCCAGCTTTCACCGATTTTTCGCAGCGAAACGGCCAGGCTTCATTTCTAAGGTTTTTTTTTTTAAATTTCATTTCATCAAGTGAACCTTTTCTTCCACGGCTGATCGTCGGGATTTGATCTCGAGCTCTTCCGCTACTTAAACATTTCTAAACTTGGCTTCGCTGACTGTTCATCAGCCAACATTTCATTGAGATCACGGAATGATTGTGCTGCACTCCAACCTTTCCCAAAGTAGAAGAGCATGAGATGGCTAATGTGGATGAGATTTTCAATAACACCTTCAATGAACGAAAAAGAGGATTATTTCCATGGAAAATCCATTTAAAAAACATTGACTTTCAACAAGCAAAGAAGTCGCGAAAAAACTGCATTAATTATGCATCACTCCAATGCCTCAACAGTCATACGAAGGTTCAGTGAAAACACGTATCCAGCCTATTGCGATACTGCGATACGGCATGTTCTTAGCAATTCAAACACTCGCACGCTTTTTCAATAGTTTTTGTCTAGCTTTGAGATGAAACCAAATAACAACAAAGCTTCATCCGTACACACTTCTGTAAACCAAGAGCATAGAGGTGAAACGACAGACTC
This sequence comes from Ancylostoma duodenale, assembly GCA_000816745.1. NCBI lineage: Eukaryota > Metazoa > Nematoda > Chromadorea > Rhabditida > Ancylostomatidae > Ancylostoma > Ancylostoma duodenale. The sequence goes on from KN726345.1 coordinate 27,348, forward strand.
AAAACAAAGTTCTCCTAAGCAACTAGGTACTGCTGCTATTAAAACACAGTAATCGATGATCGGTCGAGACACATTAACTACCGGATCGAACAAAGAAAACGAACCAAATATAAAGTATATGCGAAACTGAACATAAACGGAATAATAATTTGGCATTATTATGACGTAGGGAATTGAGATCGTTCAAGGATAAACAGCCCACAGGAGAAGTGATCGGCGAGATTCACAGCAACGAGAATCAAAGGAAAGGTGACCTACGGGAACGATACGAGTGTTAAACAAGCTGCAGCTGCACAAGTGGGTGACTGCGTACAGAAGAGCGTGTCTAGACGCCTAAGAATTTAGTTCTCTTGCTCTTCGACGGGTACTGGCAAGATAACTGGTGCTGCACCTTCCGATGAAGCATCGTGACGTAGTGCAACAATAGAATCGGCAAGGTCACTGATAAGCTCCTCTGCAAAACAAAAATTCATGAAGAAGATAAAAAAATGAGAATACAACTCTGTTGCATGAAAATTAAGTTGGTAGTCGTGAACAGCACATATGTACAATAATAATCCTATACAAAGTCTCCGCAAGAACAAATTCGAATTTTGCGGGACGTTGGAAACGCCGATCTTCATTAAATTTTCTCAGTCTGCCTGACAATGTGAAAAATAGAACGATGATTTTTTTTCTACACGGATTCCTCTCTTTTTTGAGCTATTCCACTTATTCGCTGTCGAACTGCGTTGTGCGACCTCGAATGTTGGAGTCGGATTTAACGAGAATCATAAGTAGACATGAGCTTGTGCGCGAACGGACCAGACATGCGCGAACGTTACAGTGTGACGTGCAACAAGGAATCCTCGCTTCTGCTGACACGTCGTCAGCATTCGGGACAAGCACCACACCACCTATTCAAGATGGGAAAGTTGTAGCTCGACTAACAAGGATGCCTAACAATGTCATCGACATCCTCCAGAACATGAGGCTTTATCCCACCTAAAACCGTTGTTAGAAACTGTTTTTCTAGCTGTTTTGCTCCGAAATTGCGGGGTGAATCAGTGCATTTGGTTGCTCCTAAAATCTGCCACTGGAAGTTCTCGATAAAATTTTTTCATAGTCTCGTATGTCTCCAGGGAGTTTTTGTACTGAGAAAATAGAACAAATTCAGTTCTATCAAAAGAAGCTTTGTGAGGCGGAAAACATATCACTACTGCAGAATCCATCAAACGTTTACAATAACTCATAACCCCTCCTCCCGCCCCTGTATACCCTATTGTATTATAGATTAACACTAGCTACGTGCAGGATGTTGGTAAGTATCTTGCCTCACCGAGTGAAAATGAACAAACCTCGGTCAGGGTAGTAATCAATCGATCGCTTGATTAGTCCAAACTCTGAGCCTCCAATGCGATCAAGTGCTCGTTTCCTTCTCAAACCGAATTCGGCACGGGATATTCGATCAAAGGATCGCTTCCTGCGGAGGGTGGAGAGGTCGAACTCAGCTCGAGCTATTCTGTCGAAGGCGCGCTTCCTTCGCAGACCGAAATCCGCCATGTCGAGTCTGAAGTGTTTTGTTGGCGTTCATCAGCGCCGTTAACAGTGGAGTATAGAGACGTACCTGTCGAAAGAGCGTTTGTTAAGCGCTCTCTTAAAGAGTCCGAATTCGTTTCCCTCAATGCGATCAAACGCTCGCTTGCTCAGTTGCCTTGCTACTGCTCTGAAAAAAAACTTTTCGCTTGTTTTCAGCCGAAGATGAGCCAGATTTTCAGAAATTTCGCTGTCATTTGACATCCTCATGGCAGTATCCTTTCTCCTGCTCAAGACGTAATATGCACGTAGGTTTAGCTTTCTTAGGAGAAAAAAGAGACATTCTTTGCCGTTAATTGTCCTTTTTTTGAGTCATATTCTTCACCTCTGTTCGAGCTTCTGCTTGAAAAAAAAACTTACGAATCCTCGGAATCCGGATCGAGTAAGTATGGATATGCGGAGCAAGCGGATAGGACAACAATCTAAAGCGCACAAATTCGAATCACATTCAGAAGTGGAGAGTAATGCATACTATAATGTTTAACACCTATCCACCCTACCTGAATAAGTAGACATCTTAACAATGGTGAGAAGTACTCAGTCATTATTGACCGTTTTTACCTGAAACTGTTATATGTACTAGAAGATTGTAGTGCTCATTAATCAACATAAACGGTAAATATGTACTGCAACGCGAAAATAAGAGGAAATGCCGGAGCAACTGGAATGGATGGCAATCACTGGTAGAGACTGACGCAAAAGAGACTAGACAGCATGGAGACGATTAAGCAAATACTCGGATCAAGGCGCGATTCCGATTTCATTCACATAAATGTTTGAGAATCTCCAAAAGATTTGAGATCGGTGTTTCCCTTCTCTATGAACTTGATTTCGGCTCAGTATTTACTAGCTTCACTTTGAGAATCCCTAAAGAATCCTATTCACTTGGATAGCTAGGAAATGAAGGAGTAATGCAATGGATTTCGAGAGAAATCACGCTTTATCGAATTAAGCTCGCACAGTTGAGGTGCATAAGCTTCCGAAAAGCTGTCGATCCTTTCAGTTCGAAGCGCGTTTTTTTTTTTTTGAGAACGGTTATTACTACTCGAATGATGTATTGTTATTACTTACTCGAATGATGTGTTGGACATAAACAGCACCAAACACTTTTCAGCTCTTTTATTTCTCAAACAAAAGCTGACTTTGCTCGGCCAATTTTACGAAGTAGGAATACCAGATATGCATGGTTTTGCGAAATGGAATACAAATATGTGAAGCCGACGATGCTGATCTTGAATCCGGTTCTTATTTCTGCTGAGTGCCACTTCGAAAAATTCAGATAACTTCACAGTAAAGTCAAGAATTCATCAATTTCGGCAGCAAGAATCTCGAACGCATGCGGACCTTCTGAGGGAAGAGATTCCAGGAACACCCATGGATACATATGTTGTTTTCTCGTGTGTTTCAGAAGAAAAGTTCAATTGATTCCCTGCAATGAATCTCTCAATAATGTCCTTAGAACACGAGCTAATTGTAAGTCAGGAAGATCGTTGACATGATTTTAACTCCTGGAACAGCTCCACCAAAACTTCGGTAACTGGAGTATATTCTATATTTGTTTCATGGTGCTAACCACTGTGTACGGAGAAGGCACAGTAAGTTATAGCTGCTCGAGATTGATACTCTGATTCCAAAAATGACGCGATAAAGTCACCGCTACTGTCCACTTGGGTTTGGGCTACACAAGCCTGTTGCACTGGGAAATGCTCGAGAAGGAGAGGAAGATAAAAAGAAATGAGACTGTTTTTCCCCTGTAAAATAATTGAACTGTCAAAAAAGCGTTTCCTGCTCTCGACAGCGTTTTTCATCTATCGTTAACCTGAAACTGGGTGCTCATGTAGCACAGTGGCAAGAAGTGCCACTGTCGCACGCACCACCTACAGCCCGATTCCTCCGGGCCAACCAACCTTCTCACACCTCTAAAGTGGCCAAATTGGTCAGATTCTTCTGGATAGATCAAGCGCTGACTTGTATACCGAGAGCTCCATCACTGCAATTCACTATACTTATTCAAATGTCCCTGTACTAGTACGTTAAAGTCGTATGCGTGGCGCATCCCAGAAATGCATGGATCACCACCCACCGCTTTATACTTTTTGAAATGTCTAGAATTCAGGTAAAATTGAGTTACTCAGAAAGATGACAACATTCGTGCACAGCAAGAAAAGCGCTTTCGAATAGCTGCACACGCTTGCTAAACTAATTAAAACTGGAGGAAAGACAAATTAGGGAAAAAACAGCGGACAGGTATTGAACAACCTAATATGTTGCACGCACAGGAAGGAATAAACAGGAAGCAGGAGCACTCACTGAACCCGTGATCAGGACTTGCCCTGAATTGCAACAATGGTGTACCTGCGATTCGAAATCCGGCATACGAGAGCCTTGTCAAAGTGAGAGACGTCAAGGCGATTCAATAGCACATCATTTGCCAAGGTGGTGCCTTCAGTTTTAGAATTAAAGCCCCCTGAATTGGATGTTTCTTCATTTCCGCTGCGCCGGACACCATGTACTAGATTTCTTCTGATGTGGTTGGCCTTCCCTAGCTGGAAAAAATGATCAAGGATTATGACCAATTAAGGGAATAATTAGGGAGAGTGGACGGGAAGACGAGAATATCCCAGCAGGCATGGAAACAGTCACGTTCGAAAAGAACCTCATCATCTGATAGGAAGCAAGTAATTGAAATACATGGCATTTTTCTTCGAAGATTAAGGAGAGTTCAAATGTACGAACAAAATCTCATTTTCACCAGTAATTGGTTGGCAACTGCTAGGGAAGTCGATGCTTAGCACATCAGTTGCGCTTCTTCCATTATCTTTTCGATGCCTGTTTAGACGAAACTGTCGGAAGATGATACTAAAAGGCAATACTAGTGCAAGACCACAGATATTATTAGGTAAAATAAAGCAATTCATCGGATTCTTCAATAAAAAAAGAACAAGAACACAATACAGCTACGCATTTCCTTGCAAACATGGAAGGTGATGGCTAGTTAACAGTCACGAATGAGAGAAAGACAACCACAGATTTTCAACTGTAAGGGTTCCATCTTCTTTGTCAGATATGAACTGATATACTGCTGTGCTATACTTTTTCATTGTCATATGTATTTTGTCAGAATCCAAAGAATAACCTTCTCTTGACCACTGGCTCCATGGCTATCTATTCCTGCACATTTTCTCAATTCAACAACGAGTAAAGTTTTGGCCGAGATAGATGGCTATGTGATAAGGTCATTCCTTTGCTAAACAGCGCTCATAGGCAGAGCATTCCAAACCGAAGCTAGAACTAAAAGCATTTGGTGAATTTGTCACCATCGCTCCCGGTTCAGTTACCCACGTTGGAGGGAGTGTCCCAAAGGCGTTTTTGTTGCTCGAATGTAGTCGAATGGAAGAGCAGATCTTCTGTCAATGTGTTGCATGAAGTTCAGAACGAATT
>KN726345.1:33899-47285 GCA_000816745.1 Ancylostoma duodenale
TGCAAAAATTCCACAACTTTGATCGGTCGTCCTCTTCAAGTTCAGTCTAGAAATAGGGAAATATTCGTCAGTTTATATAACATCCAGAAAGGAGTGAGCATCGGCGCAATTGCGGACCCAGTACAAAGGCTATATGCGAACCGCTAGAAACACGGTTCGGACGTAGCCTTTCAACCGAGAATTTGAACTGTTGGAATGGATCCGCTCGCGCGCGTATTGAACGCGATGCTCACTTCGAGATGAAGCGCCTGTAGGCATACAGTCCGTGAAAAAAATCGGCGAACACTCGTTCGACGAGCAAGGATGGTCAAGCGTGCGCACGTGGCGTTCGATGTCGCACCGTCAGCCTGAGATCCCATAGAACCAGAGCCTGGATGCATCACTGAGATTCCCCACGATAAATGTGTGGGGTCTTTGAGGATGGGGTTGAATCTGTAGAGTATTAACACATTTACCTTGACTAATTTCAACGATGCATGACACCTTAGGGCTCGGGAAAACGGGTAATCTCTGATACCGATCGCGACGCACACCCCAAGGGTGTCCGCCAATTTTTTAAAGACTAAACATACAATAACAACCGCATCGCGGATCGCTTTTAGAAACCAATATGCAGACGGCTCAAAAGCTTAGAACGCAGCCAAAAAGTATAAGAGCGAAAGCAACAGATATACTCTGTTTATGTATTTCCTCAACCTTGTAAATTGGGATGCCGAGCCAAAGGACAATTTTGTTCAACACTTGTTCAGTTACAGATTGAGGTAATCAGACACTGACTAGAACAATAAGATGTATAAATTAGGATCGGACGCCTAGTCTTTGCTCCGTCATGGTTAATAGTCCGATTCCTCGGATTTCAAACCACGAGTCTTTCTCTCTATAAGAGGTCGATCCGGATTATCACAAGGTAAGTTCCATTCGAAAATTACTGAACAAATGAGGGAAGAGACAAGAAAAGCCTCAAAATTTGTTTAGGTGAGAACATTATTTACAACTCGAGCTAAGTGTATGTATGAGTACAAGCATTTGCATACTGACTTAGAAATGGTGACAAATAAATTCAAAAAATGTTCCTACGCAATTACCACTGATAAGTGGTAAACCTATCTACCAGTGGAACAAATTTCGACACAGGTCCGACCGTTAAAAAAGTGTTGCATACTTTCCCAGACATTCATAAGATTGAAAAAGTTTGCTCAGGACTTTTTTCGATTGTCTGGGGGTCTGATAGGTACTCCAGAACGATATGCAGAACCCATGTTTGTTATGTTACAGGCTCTCCACGTAATCGAAATTGATGTCAACGTAGAAAAGAACGTCAATAACAGTAGGTAGGTAGAATAAGGTGCTCAAAAAAGCCTTAGTGTGAATCAGCGAGCTTTTTTTCTATTACATGCATCCGCCTTAGCTGACTACAGTTAATCCCAAGCTTTTGCAGGTATTGATTCACCACATTTTCGTAAAAACACATGAAGTTTCGATGAAAACTGCAATGCATTGTTCAATTTCCTCCACTGATGGTTGTTATTGCTTTTGACGGCTCATTTCTCATCAGTAACGGCAATTCCTGGAGCTATCGCTTATTAAGTCACTTCTGAATTTTCTACCTCAATTCCTGCATAAATCTATGAACACAAACCATTTCAAGAGAAAAGGAAATATGTGAGATATATGTGTTCATCTTCTCAAGAAGTAACACTTCGCAGCCAAGAGAAGTGCTGGTTAGTTAGTCATAGTTATGTAAGTAAATGTGTTATAGAGAGCAGGATGATAAACTTTCAGGATTCAAACGTATGCATGATGAAAACCCCTATGAAAAAAAAATTGGCTTCTTTTTGGTTCCACTCAGCATAGAGCCTGAATATTTGTAGCTGCTATAAGAAGCCCGAATAATGGTTCTACACCTCTCTGATTAGAGGGTGCTACACACGCGAAAGGATAGCTATAGGGATATAAGATGTAATCTTCTTCATATGGCTCCTTTATGATTCACTATATCTTCACATATGTATGTGGTGATGCGTGCGTTTGACGCGTGTGCGTTTGCACGATGTAGGATAGGCTTGGTCGCAGCCCTGATGCACGCGTTTCCTTGAGTTCTACTGAGAACTTTTGTGTCAGCCAATGTGGGAAATACAACTAATGGTTGAAATTAAGCACATTTCCGCCCAAAATTTGCCTCCAATTGCTATCGGTGTACTCTCCGTATCTGCCAGCATCAAGGTACGAAAATCTCACTTTACTGAAACTCGAGGATAGTGGAAGTATCGGGATCTTCCGATGAGTAACTGAAAGTCTGTCACCAACACAAAGCGGGAAAATATCAGCGCATGAAGTGTATGTTTTATTCCTGAAATCATTGTGAATCCATCCTTGCGCAAGTTTTTGAGCCTGTTGAAATTTTTCACTTTTCTACAAGGTGAACTAGTGCAAATCGAGACTACTATGTACGGCAAAATGTGCAATTATATCAGGACACAAACTTTACCACTCTTTAATGAAGTGACGTAAAAGAAAAGCGCGAATACTCTTGAAAGTGCTGCATTTTGAGTTTTGAATGCAGTAATTTCGTTCAGAAACAATTTCCGGGGAAAGAGAAAGCACATCATAGCTCATCGCGTCACTGAGTAGCGCTCTGATAGCTCAATCCAGCCTGAGATGTGTATGAATTCTCTACTTTCATCAGTTTATGAAACAAAATGTTTGAGATGTAAAGTGTAAAGTATGAGGCCACCACAACACTAATCTCAGAGTTAGAACTGTTCAAAACCGTGACACTGACACTGTTCCATGTCCTGAAAGGTCATACAAGAGAAACTATCAAATACGGTAATGAGGAGGTTCCCTGCAGGAAGCACTTTCGGGATCATTCCGGTGAAAAATATCTTTATCGTTCTGCAGAAAAGGATTATGCGAACCTTTTATCTACCTTAGTGAAGTGAACGTTGTGGTGAAATATTAAGAACAGTTGGGATGCACTCTGCTGATACATTCTCCCCCTCCACTCCCACCTCCCTACCCCCCCCCCCTCCCTCCACAAATCATATCTAATACATGTTCATCTCTTCTGAGCAATTGCAGACGCAGACGACGTATTGTACAAGCAAAGTCCGACATTATTTACGGAGAATAGAAGATAGTTAAAAGAGTCTAGACACAACAAAGAATTTCTCAAGAAGAAGTATGCCAAAGAAGGCTAATGAAGGACGAAAGTTATTGTGAACACCATGAATTATAATTTACACGATATTTAAAATTTCATATGTTTGTACATACGTTTCACTTTTGTTCAAGATAGAAGTGTCCAGAAAGGGTGAAAGCAAACCAAACAACGTAACAATACACTTAACAATACACTCAAAAGTTATCAAAATACCATATCACTTCGGGCAACATTCATCTGTTCAAAGATGTTGTTGGCGGGTACCTTCGAGAAAATACCAGGGTTTCCTGGTGCAAATATCAGGATGTGCACCATGTTTTAGAATTGTTTCTTTTAGTCTTTTTTTCAGTTTTAAGTTCTACTTCCTAGTGGATGATTGTTTGCTTATGCTTCCACATTGTTGAGAGTTTGTTTTTTTTTAATTTTTCTGCATGGTTCGTCCATGTAATAAATCTCAATCGGAAGCTGAATACAGTAATACTACACCATCGTTACACTATACATATATAGTCATGATTACGATATTAGATTGGCGGGAAAGTCTGTCGGAAAATCTGCAGAAAAATTTCGCTCAAAATATCGATGGGAAGGGTGGTGTGACCTGTAGGAATATTAAAGTATAGCTATTCCGCGAGAAGTATACCAGGCCAACCAATGGCACTGCTGGTCCAAGCAGGCCTCAAATTGCTGAATGAACTCTTTGTTATGTCTCTGGACGAGGTATAATACACAAGTGCGTGGTAAGATAACTAAAATAAAGCTGGGAAAAGTCATGATTCAAACAAAAAAGAGATCAAGACTTTGGATAAGACCTATCCACCAACCTAATACTGCACGATAATAACATTTTGCTGTTATAACGGTACTCTTAGCTCATATCGCCCCCGTATTTGTCCTACGAATTGTTCTTGTTATCAAAACATCAACTGTGATGTATTAATGGATAAATAAATAAACAACTAATGAATAAAAGACCAAGATCCCTAAAAAGAGTAGTTCGAGCGGAAGAAAAACGATATTTATCATCTCGATAAAGCATGTCACTGAAATCGAATCCGCATAGCAATGAGAGTTGTAAATAATGTCGAATGAGGGGCAGGTGAAACCTTTCCAAAGAAGTGGGCGGTATCAGTGAGATACGTATATACGATGGATAATCTCGCCGTACTCAAGTGCTCCTGAATGAACAAACGCAAATATCACAGAGGAGCGCCTAAAAGGATGAGCATCGTGCAGGCTCAGGAGGCGCTTATCGAGAGCATGGGAGTAGCATGGAAATTTTGGGGACAAATTAGCTCAAAACAATTCAGCAAAAGCCAGTAAACAAACTGCAGCGCGGCGTAACGCAGTGACGAGGAGAGGAGCACGTATGGAAGAACGAAGTCTACCATTCGGGCCGTTTATATTAAGCACGACCTACGCAATTCTTGCACAACTTGGCTGAGTCATTTTGGCTTGAGAAGGAGACAGTCATAGCTTGCATTTCCGCCGACACCTTCATTGAATACGTAGGCATCTTTTGGAACATGCCTCATTGAAGACGTGGATGCCAGCAGGTGCAGCGAAGGAACGGGACAAAATGATAGCCTAGGCAGGGCATGAATCAAGAGTCGAAAGACATACATCAGCTTGTATGACAAGCCGATCTCGTGTACTTCGAGCTCCGCCTTGCAGTTCGAGGTTTCCTTTTTAATAACAAATCGGGCGTGGGAACAGGGGCGGGGAACGCTCCGCCCACTCGCGTCATCAGCCGCGCGGATGACCAGACGTGACGTCGCCGAAAACGTGGTCGTACCATGACTTCTGCGTGAAGAACAAACAGATTTTTTTTCTGGAATAAATTTTCCCCTGTGAATGGCTTTCTTGGGTTATGTTGCTCGCAAACTGCTACGTTAGAAGGACGTGTACCCTTTACGTGGTCCCTAAGGAGATCATAATTTTACTTCCAGCCACATCCAGCATAGCGAAAATTGGATTGAAAGAAAAATGGCGACTGGAAACAGCCTTCAATATTTCCCCACATCTGTAAAAGATGGACGTTTTCTTGTTAATGGGAAAAGTGATAGAAGAGGGTTGAAAGAGAGGTTTAAAGTATACAAAAATGAATTCATCATCTCATGCTTCAACCGTCCTTGGTAAGAAAAACAAATTAATGATAAATACACAGACTGCAGTCTAGGATTGCGGAAATAAAAAGCAAGAAAAGGTCTTGCACATGCTGATATTTTCACGAATTTCTTGAGTGGTGCCACCAGTCAACATGGGAGGCGGAAGTCATGGACGGCCTCACTAGAAGTTCATATGTCAACCCCAACTTCCTTGAGTGGATGAAGTACGAAATTCCGCCAAGCTGGTTCCAATCCAGTGCTTTAGATGGGGTTATTATGTTAAAACTCACCACCAAATTTTCATCACAGTAACACATACGTAGTCGATTTAAATGGTAGCTTTCACTTCCAGCCTTACTTGGTAAAGCGGGAACTAAGGAGAACATCCACTCTTCACAGTTCCATGAATATCATAATTTTCCTTCCAGCGTTTTTTAGTATACAGCATGACACAACACTAAGTACAAAGTTGTAACGGCGTGTGAGCACCTGCTTTTTAAGCTGTTGCGTCCTCATCAAAACTGTCCATGACCACTTGTTAGCTCTTGTTTTCTCCTGCCATTACTTGAGAGATGAACATTTCTGACTCCTTTCTATCGTCACCGCAAGTATAACACGCATTTTTACAACACTGGTATTTCGGTCTGCTACGCTTTTAGGCCGCCGACGTCGTCCAAGAACTTGTCTTACATAATGATTCAAGCAAGGAAAGAGTTGAAAACTCATCCCAGTGGAGAGGACTGAAAGGCCAACAAAGCTCGCACAAGAGTCAAAAAGGCATGAGGATTTCAATGAGTCTGGTTAGTAACCCTCACAATTCGCAGATCTCCACACACCTTAGCTTTCAGTGCTAGGATTCATGAACGCATAACCACGCGATACCAGGCTAGCAAACCACATTTGCGTCTTGTGTCTCCCACCATTACGTACTCCATAAGATTACCAATCACGCCAACCATCGGTGGTTTGCGTGGTTAACGTTCCATGAATCTCAGCCCAGCTTGTTCGCTATTCGAGGCAGTGGCTCCACTAAGACCCCATAGGTTCATCAAATTGTTGGTTCTTTTTTCTAAAATCATTAAATGATATCCATTTGGCTTTTGACTTGACTCCATATGACTTCATGAGATCACTTGTCCCCTTTTCACACGCTAACGACCATAGATGTCATGTTGTGACCTCAAATTTTGTAAAAACGCCTTTTAGGTGTGCGCTTATTTCTTTTACAATAAATTTGGGCCCCAACATAGAAGTGGTTTGAAGTAATCATGTTCATCGACAACGGCGTACAATGTTCCCGGGGAATAGAAAATAGAAATTGAATTGCTGATCATTGGACTGTTAATGTATTGTTTTTGCCCTTCGTTCTCTTGCTAGCACATGAAAATCATGTAATATGTATCGATGAACATAAAGATAGAGGTGGTACGATTTAGCGTACATCAGATAAATGCACTTTAACCTGTTCGGACGACTCAACCAAAGAAGCATCCTGAAAGAAGTCATTCGAAATGCATGCACAAACTACTGCTAGCAAACCGCAGTCCCTACGGTCCCATTCGAAAATAACAACAATGTTTGCGCTGAAGCTTAGGTCACATCATCAGGCTTAATTGCGCCGAATAAGGCGGCCGACGCTGGAGGAACTCCGACCGACTGTAGTGGTCTATTTATTGAGCCGGAAATGTCTTTGAATCTCGTGCAAACGTCCATTGTTTCATGGAATGGGCCGCAAAATTAGTGCATCTGGATGCAGGAAGCACACACTACACAGAATAATTTATAACTATGAGCTTTTATGGGCACTCAACTGTAAAGTGAAAGCTTTCGTGAAATTGCTTAAGAGCATTTTTATTCGTTCTTCCTTTTTCATAAATTGGCACTTTCGTGTCTTTCATTTCAATGCAGTGAGCTAGAAAATCTTTAATAATTGGGCGTAGAAGAGCTTTGTTCAGATTTTGCTCCTTCCGTATTCTTACCCAGAGTGAGTATACATAGTGGTCAGGTAATCTCCAGTAGCGAGATTCATCACGCTCCCAATAAGACAATGATCTACAAAACCATCCAAAATGTGAGAGTTTTTTCAGACAGAAATGGATATACTCTGTCGGAACGTTTAGCAGGACAGTCTATAGTGATGACAAGCAATAGTGCAGGTAGCGAGAGTTGTACAGAAATGTGTGCGTATTGCTCGAAGAACTGCTTCACTCTTCATCTGAGCAGAGAGATTAGAATTTTCCCAGGAACATCCATGAAACCCGACTCAGAATTTTGGCCTATACTCAACCGGCCCCCCAAGACTTCTATTCTTCAGTGATAAGTACAAGCAGAAATCCTACACATTATGTCCAGCTTCCGTATAAAGCATCAGCATAAAAGTGAAGATCAGCCGTTCATGCTTTTTGTTTTTCTGATGGTGATTTAAATTTTAGCCACCAGCCTTTAATTCGTCCACTTACAGAGCAGAATTTTTCCTCTCTAGCGATAGTGATAGCGATAAGATCTTCTCCCCAAGCAGAAAAGAGTAGGACCAGCATGTGCATTTTTTACTCACATCGCTTGACGAACGAAAATTCATCACATCGCCGCTCTTAATAGATGTATGTATTCGGCGCGTATGACTTCAGGAAGAGACAACACATTCGTTAAATATAGAATGAAGTAAGCAATAATTCGACGCGGACAACATGAAATTCCATAAAGAAATTGTTTCAGGAGTTGTGTCGACTAGTTCACTTCATTTATAAAAGATGTGGTGAGTCATATTCTATGACGACATTACAAGTTGTCAAACTGTGAATCACATGTCCTGATTATACGAATTGTTTTCGTGCCTTAAAATTCACCACGTGCTTTGGAAAAAATCACGGCATTCACAGTGTAAAAGGGATACTCCAGCTTTGTTCTCTGTTATGCATTTTGTTCTATTTTTCTTGTTTATGGTGCACTCCGAGCGTACTGACTGAATAAGTGATAAATAAATAGCTATCATGAGACATGTACAAAAGAGCGACACGGGGAACGAAGCAGTGAAATCGAGCGAGAGACGCTGGCGGAGAGAGAGAGTGAGAGGAAAAGAGAGAGAGAGAGAAGGGAAGAGAGAATGCTCGCCTTGCTCAGATGCTTTTTCACAAATACATATAGTACAATTTAACCTCTTTATCTCTTTATTATCATGTTGAATAACATCCCATTAGTGACTAGAAATGACAGATTAAAGAGGGAGAGGAGGCGGGGGTGGGGGAAGGGATCGTTGGACAAATTTCAAAAGAAGCGCGGTTCATTCGGTCCAACCTCTTCAGCATTGCACTTTCGCAGGAAGAACTGAAATCGCACTAGTCAACGCGGAATAAATATTCTGAAGAATCTCATGGTTCACATTGGTGCGTCAAAGTGCGATTGGAAACGCAACCAACTAGAAAGAAACGCCACGCGCTGCTGGCTGAGCATGGGATTGGGGAACAGATCTCGTACTATGTTTGATGGAACAGCCAGATTGAAGTCCCCTATATGGGGTTCGCACTAAATAGAGAATATGGCGCTCCAAATGAGCTAAAGGCTATTTACCACCACATGCTGGTCTTTAGCAAATAATTTCTCCTAGTCGTGAAAGCAACCTGCACTGTTCATATACGGACGTTTGTTAGTCGCATTCATTCGAGAGTACTGACCAGCAACAAATAATTCTATCAGTATGCCTTGGTCACTGCATTAGACGGGTTTAGACCAAGTACCATACCCTAATCACTGAAGTGCAAGAAAAGTTTCAAACCAAAATCAAGAGGTGGCCGAAAAACAGTAGGAAATCGTAAAGCAGGCTGTTGACAAGTCATGCGAGGTCGTTTGCTTGAACTCTGAGGGAATTGGCAATATTCCTGGCTCATTTGGCAGCTACAATTAAGAGTCTCCCTCCCTCTCAGCCTTTGTTTCTGCGCCGTTCTGGCCCAAATATAACACCTTGCTAGAATTTCTAACAAATATGTGACCAGGCACTCAATATAGCCAGGTTAAAATAATGTTTCAGGTGTTTTCGAAATGGAGTATTCGGTCCGATTCGGAGTATTTGGATTTTCGAAAAAGAGAGAGCCGTGCAGTCGTAGAGAAAAGATAAGACAAGCTGCAGAGCTTCCTTTTCTTAGAATATTAGAATTTTCTAACAGCTAACTGATTTGTTTTTTGTTCGGTCCTAGAAATAACAATTACTGCACCGAAAAAATTCGAGTAAGGGAGGTGAAGTATTGTGGATATGAGCTATGCATATAACTATTTAAAACACCACCCGAATTTTGTAATAAGTCTTCCGGAGTAATATAGTTCTACCCTAGTCAATCTATCTAAATGACCATCTATTTGAATCTCTGGACAAATATCGTTGTATTTGCGCTCAGAATGTAAACGGCCAAGTCTCGCCCATGAAGGCATCAACAAAGAATGCAGGCGAAGCCCTAAGATGAACGACGAGCTTTCAAAAGTGCGCCTTCGCACAGGAGCGCATTTCATCTGATTGGCCACTTATCGCTGCACGACAGGTTTTCCTAACGCGTAGGCGACGAAGAGAGGTAGAATAATGGAATTTTCTAGAGAGCTGACGCACCTAGCATTCGAGATAGCATGACCTTTCTCATTTACTTACACCTACGTCCTGTGATGAGGCTTCTTAGGGCTAAGACATCGCTAACGAGGCAGACAAATTAGCTTTTCTGCTGGCCCTAATTACCAAGTTTTCACTCGGATCTTGATATTTATTCGCGTATTAAGCAGAAGCTCAAGGTTTTTATCCAGCCAATGCTTTTTTTGCGTCCCTGCACACTTTTTCTCAAAACCTAGGTCCGGTTGGGTCATTGAGATTACCCATGGTAAACGTTAACATGCTTAAATTTACCCTTTGCATAGCACCCATAAACATGTCTATCCACGAGTGGCGTTATACAGCTGCTATCCATGGGTAATGATACCTACGAGTGTGAGATCACCCATCATTCCAATAATGCATCCGAGCCCTGAGGGTAAGAGTAGTAAAACGTTAGTAAAACGCCCTAACAGGCGAACTTCAAGCCGGAAAAGTTTCGATCTGTTTTGTTAGTCTCTCGCAATTATCTTCTCTAATGAACGTGCGCTACCAACGTAGCTCGAACAGCGTAATATGTCGAGGTGAAACCCTGGCAGCATCTCCTGCAGCCGCTGCCATGCTCCCCTCAATTGCTGCTAAAGAAACGAAAACTTGAGCAATATTTCAGGGGAGGATGGCAGCAACTGGGAGGAGATGCGGCTAGGATTTTTACCCCACGCATTATGCTGTTCGGGCTGCGTTCCTAGTGCACATTTATCAGAGTTGTTAGCAGAGTGGACCGATTTTTATATCAGTGTCACTGATTTCAAAATTGTCTGTAAACAGCGCGTTTTCTGAGGAGATTAAGCTTTCATAGTTGCAGCAGGAGACTTGACTATCGAGAACGAAAAGCGAATGCTTAGAATGCATTCAGCAGCTCGGACGCAGAGAGACTTGTACAGATATCAGCCTATAAAGGCTTAGATCGATGTAAACCAGTCAAGTGGCATAGATATCTCATTATGGCGGTTGTCGATTAGCTTTCTTGCGGAAACTATTTAAAAGCAAGAATCAAAACAATTACTCCATTAATTTCCAAACAGTCAAGCACCTTAATTGTTTTTCTCTCCATGCACACTTTCATAAACCACTTATTCTCTAAGGATAGTGAAGCATCGCAACGTATGCAACTACAGTCTGGCTCAAAATAATTGACGTATGAGGTGCGTAGTGGGACCTGCTCAACTCTCTCACTGCGTGCATACTTTTGGCGCATTCTTCGTTTGAGTCGAACCGCACTTCTCAGACCTCGACGCTCTGGAGCCGCACACGAATCTCCAATTGTTCCGAGGCAGACTGCACTTTTTGATTCTTTTGTTTTTGTTCAACGTCGACGAAGAGACGGAAGGTTGATTTAAAAGGAACAATTGGGAGTGAGTGACGTAGAGGAGATTCCAGTGGTCCTCGTATGTGCTGCACCAAATTATCGATCGAAAATGAGAACGGCGGTATCAACGAAAAGTGCGGATGCGCCGACAGTCAGAGTGCGGAGGCGCAGATGGTGCCGCCCGCGCGTGCGAGCGGGTCCAGACATTATATTGACGTCTTCACTCAGACAGACTGTCGGAAAGACCGCATCAAAAAGAGATCTCTATCGCGTGGTTAAAAAGCGAGAGACACAGAGATAAAAAGATTCGGAAAGAAATGTCTTCTGGTACAGTTCTTCCGATTCCCGCTGGACTGTCTCGGAAGGACCGCAGCAGAATGGATTTGTGTAGGGAATGGCTCGGAAGAACCAGAGCAGCTATTTGGAAGGGCTTTGGAAAGACCGAGCAGCTATTCGGAAGGAACGCAGCAAGAAACCGGAACAACCCAGGTCACTTGTCGGTCCTTCCGATTTTCTATTGCGGTCCCTTCCAAAAATTTGTCTGAGGATTCTCTCACAGAAATAGAATAGAAATTTAATCGTGCAGATCGCAAAAGTGGTTAGAAGGCTCCAAGGATTAAGGAGAGAGCTTAACAGGAAGAAATTTCTTCCACAAGAAAAAATATAAGAAAATAGCTGCAGTCTCCCATGCTATGAAATCGGTGCTGATTTTGCGCACCTACAAACCAAATTTCTTGACTAGTCTGGTGACGGCTGCGAAATCTCCAGAACTGAAGTACAGAAACTGCTTGGGATAGGAGAAGTCAGGGTAAGAACACTTCCTCATCGTCCATCTTGTTGGCATCAGTTAGATTGATGGAAGTAAACAGCACAAGGGTCCACAAAGCGCTTCTTCACAGTTTTGCTTTTTATTCCAAGCACAATGAGAGTTCCCCCAGGGAAACTAAAGAAGCAAAGCGAGAATGATGCAAGGAACTAAACACCAAAGACAGCGATTCTGACATGTGTGAGTGCCGAAACATTGTGTCTACAAAGAATAATGGACGCACTCATTCCGGTGTCAGTTTCGCGATTATCGGATGAAGATGGTTTGAATATAATTGAGTCAGCTAATGAGAAGAACGCCGATGGCGCTATGACTGATCTGTGACCCTATCCTGGATTACGTACGTGGGCGGGATCCGGAATTAGCATAGAGTGGGGCTTGTGGCACAGAATGCGGTTATAAAAAACATCATGTGCCGTAGCAGCTATCAGACAGAACAGCTCTCAAGCACTTTGTTGTCGTCGAGGAAGTCGCTCACCGCCGGCAGCCGTACTTCGAAGTCTGCCGTATGCGTGGAATTTCATTCACTTCCAACCCATTTAACTTAAATTATTTTAGTCCAAATAGAATTCTTCTTGAAACCCCATAACAACGCTGTCAGAGTACTCTCAGAAGTGCGAGTTCCCTGGCAGAAGTGCGTGAAATAGTGTTATCTTCGGCGTAAAAGGACTCCTTAGGAGCATAGCAGTTGCTACGCCTTGCTTGAAGTGGGATGAATAGTTTCCGTGTCGGAGGAGGAAAAAGTGGGAGAATCTCTTTGTGCGAATGGTAGTAAACAGGGAAAAGAAATAACAACTTATGGTAAATGCTTGATTCGGTTACACAGTTAATCCGTACTCAGTAGTTCCCCGTGTCAATGTGATGGCACAGGACAACGACGTTGGAATGGGGGATTAAATTCCCGGACAACACTTCCATAAATACGCTATGAACTCTGTGTCTTGTTCTCCAACTGTTAACATACAGCTACGTATATAAGTGTATAATGTGTGCAAAAACAGGAAATAAGGTGCAGAGTAAGGGTCAACCACTTCAGAGAGGTATAAAATGGCATGAAGGTGCCGCAACCAAGTTGATGGATTTCCTCGCCCTGTTTGCGCGTGCAATTCAGTCCTTAGTATAGACAAAAGTAGAAAGAGGCCTAAGAACAAAAAAGTCAGAGAACTGGAATTATTACTTTGAATTGGATTTAGTGGATTTTCGCTCCACATAATAAAGCCAAATTTGGCTATATTAGACAATGAAATGTTTTAGAAAATTGTAATTTATACGCGAAATGGCAAGCGGACAAATCGGCAAATTCTCCCTTATTTTGCCAGGTTTTCCTTTTTTTCTTTCCTAGTTTCTCTTCGA
>KN726346.1:11138-34373 GCA_000816745.1 Ancylostoma duodenale
ATGTTATTTATTTATATTTAGGAGTATTACTAATAGTGATACAAAGATAGACAATTTTCTCACGACCGCGGAATTTTCAATGAGAGAATGTGTGTTGCAATAACACTAAAATACCTAAAAATTAAAAATAAGGACACTTCTGCTTAGTGCTGTTCCAATGCTCGAGCCAGCCCTACAATCCCTGTGCGCCTACGTTCTGGTCAGAGCGAATGAAAGCGGTAGCCGCTTTTACCGGTTGAGGGGTACAATTTATTGGGGGGTCTTGTGCAGGCCCCCATCATTTTTGTAGAATACTGAGATAGAAGAAGTGGTACTCCACTTTTGCTTTTCTTCATGTGTTTCGGACCTCAGACATTCATGATGAATGGGTAGACCGAGAGAAATAGACAAATTCTAGGAACTTTATTTTAGTTTTGAAAAAAGGAATGAGATGAGTACCAAATCAGTAAAAAAGTTGAAGGAGCAGGAGTAAAGTAGTTTTCAAGTTGAAAGAATATCGGCGCTGGAACATGTATTATACAAATAATTAGTTATCAGGGTTGAAAGGTGTTCAAGAATTCACTTCTATTTCTATTTCCTTGTGCACCACGACAGTTCCTATCGAAATAACGGCTTCCTATCAGCCATTAACATTTCTGGCTGAAAATCTGTGCCAGTAACCAACATCTGATCTTTTCTGCTTATGAATTGGTATATCTACTGACAATGATTACTGATCTTCCAGGTAATTATATTCTGTTAAACGTCTTCTTGGCTATCGCTGTAGACAATCTCGCAGATGCTGACAGTCTGACGAATGCCGAAAAGGAGGAAGAACAACAAGGTACATTGAACTACGATTGCCTACCAAATTATCCATTTATTCAAGTTGATATTCGTAAGAAAATCGTGGAAAACGCAATTCATCTGGTACATTTACGAATCGTGCCATAAAACAACTTTAATAAATTTGTAGAGCTGGAAGGCGAGGAAGAATACGACGAGGAAGGCGAAGGCTTTGGAGAAGGTGATGACAGGTGCGTGGGTGCAGAAGTATCAGTTTCATAGTGATTAGCAATTTACGGAATTTTCGCTTTTCCAACCTTTCTTCGTCAAAAAAAAAAAGAAAAGAAAAGGAAAGAGAAAAATTAACCGTCATGCTCTACCTTGGATTACGTTGTACGCAGATTTCCTTGATTTCATATGATATAACCTAGAGAGTCTAAGAATTGTCCTTATCATCTCTATCTTTTCCACTCATTCTAAGCCCTTCAGGATGGACATGGAAGAACAGGAGGCTGGCGAGGACATGGTGACTGCTCGTCCTCGACGGATGAGCGAATTGCCACCAACCACACCGCACAAGCCGATACCCAAAGCGTCGTCGCTGTTCATTCTCAGCCACACCAATCCCTTCAGGTATCACAGAGGTTTACTGTAACAATACTGTATCAACTCAAACACAACCATCTAGGGTGTTCTGTAACAAGATCGTCAACCATTCGTACTTCACCAACAGCGTGCTGGTCTGCATTCTTGTCTCTTCCGCTATGTTAGCTGCGGAAGATCCACTCGAGGCTAATTCCAGCAGAAACACGGTAAGAAATGGTGCAGAGCTCACAGTTGCAGTGTAACACTCATTTTGTTTATTTAGGTGCTCAACTACTTCGACTACTTCTTCACCACCGTGTTTACAATAGAGATCACTTTGAAGGTACTTATTTCAACTAGACTGGTTCCTCGCGCTTCCATATTTAACATTTAACACTTATTGCACATGCGAAGTACATGAACTGTGGGTCAAACATAAATTGGTCATCCATATTGGGGTCAAATATATACGGGCCATCTTTGAAATTTCTCATCTGAAAGGTTTGTGTTCCCAAGGTAATACTTACCCTCCCCCTTCCCCCCCCAGGGGGAAGGGGGAGGGTAAGTATTACCTTGGGAACACAAACCTTCACCCACCAGGGGCGTGCCCGTGGTAGGGTAACCCTTATAGGAAAACTCCAGTGGATTGAGCCGCAACAATGAACAGGTTAGGACAGGAAGCAGAATGATTGGATGAGAATGAGAGTAGTGACATGAATGAAATACATATGTCGATGCGCAGACAGTCAGAGTGCCGCGTCGCATGTGGGGCAACGCGTCCGAACAGGTCTAGTCCACTGCATTCTGCCATAGAAGAGTACTGTTTACATTTTTCCTCCGCAGAGGTGCAGCTCTGCATTAATCTAGCTCGGGAATGTAATAGAAGTCTTACGAGCCCATGCTTAGTTGTTCTTTACCAGATCGGAAAAAATACGCAAGAGCCGGAAGTTGCGTACTCCAGCGGTTTGTTCGCGTAGACGCCCAAAAAGTAAAATTATTTTGATCCAAGTCCTTTTACTTCATCTTAAGCTGGTTTTGATACATTTATATGTGCTTAGTAGTAATCCGAGGATAATAGGCTTAAAAATCAGAATAAAGGCGGTTTATTTTTTGCTAAGCTAATCATTGGACGAGTTTTATTCAATTTCACTGAAAATTTCAAATATGGCGGAATAAATCTTAAGGTTAAACGTGGCCGAACAGAGTACGTAAAATCACCAGGACCGATTGATCCTCTTCCTCATCACCTACATACTTTTCCTAACTCCCCATCTTTCAGGTTGTGGTATTCGGTCTAGTGTTCCACAAGGGTTCCTTCTGTCGCAACGCCTTTAACCTCCTCGACATCCTCGTCGTCGCCGTCTCTCTGGTCTCATTCGTGCTGAAATCCGACGCAATCTCCGTTGTGAAAATTCTTCGGTGAGTCTGACTTGTCTAGAGGAAGTGATGGTGGTAGTAGCTGAAAAGTTTCGCGACGGGTTTAGTGAAGTTTAAAGTGACAAAGAAAAAATGGGCACTTTGGATGAATAGGGGCATGAAAGTGGAAGCCGAAAGCCGACAAGCAAATACTACTTACAAAACTGAATAAATCGTAATAAACCACTACCCGCACCATCACTGAAAGCTGGGATAAAACCTTCATTTCTCGAAACTGTAAAACATTGTAAAAGCCGGAGACTATAGAGAATGTTGCCAGCGGCTTTATGGTGCCTCAACTGCGCCGTTTTTCCTTTTCTTCCTCATGCTCTTACAGAGTCTCAATCATTTCTTTATCAATCAAGCTATTCCAATGAAATTTGAGAATTATAGACTTGAGTGAAACATCTTTCGGCCCAAGGAGGATCCTGCTATTGAATCCATCTCTTAACCGCTTGACCTATCTGGCAGTGATCTATAAATTTTCTCCCCATTCAGTGTGCTTCGTGTGCTTCGTCCTCTTCGTGCCATCAACCGAGCCAAAGGTCTCAAGCACGTGGTGCAATGTGTGATCGTAGCTGTAAAAACCATCGGAAACATCATGCTGGTCACCTTTATGCTACAGGTTTGGTTATTTCTTCAAGGCATTGTCAAACCTGCCTGGAGATACATCCCGCTCTCTTCTTTCCAGTTCATGTTCGCGATTATTGGCGTGCAACTGTTCAAAGGCACGTTCTTTTCATGCAATGACCTTTCGAAAATGACGGAAGCAGAATGCAGGTGAGTCACGCGGATGATGTTCACTTCCAGGCGGCAATTCATGCTTGTAGAGGTGAATACATCCACTATGAGGACGGTGATCCTACGAAGCCAGTGTCGAAGAAGCGTGTTTGGTCGAACAACGATTTCAACTTTGACAATGTCGGTGACGCGATGGTCTCCCTCTTCGTCGTCTCCACTTTCGAAGGGTGGCCTGAGTGAGTCGCCTTTCCTTTTCACGTACGGCTCACCTCGTTTGTCTGTCTAATCAACAATCCGTACTGGGAACCTTTGCTGAAAAGAGTATATGTCTCCTCATGCTCCCGCCTATGCTGTCATTTCGAGATTACCCAGAATTACACTGAAACTCAAAGACTGGGTGAACAGAGCAGGAGCAGGGGTGACGTTGATCATTAAGTCTATCCATGGGCCCGAAAGCATGATTGAAACTACCCAGGGTAAAGGCACAGGCGTGTTAACGATGAAGAAATTCGGAGGCATTGGCACGTTTACCTTGGATAATCACAATAATGCATCCCTGCTAATGGCGATTACTCCCGAAGCTTACTTTTTTTTGCATTTATCGAAATGTTCACCCTAGGCTATGGGGTAACCCATCCCATAAGATAATTTTTGCCTGCCTAATGGAGATAAGTAAACTGGTGACGAAGGCGGGGTAACCTACACATACCGAGAATGCGATTCGCCCTTTAAATCCCCTACCATTTCGCTAAGAAGTGCTATCCCATACGCTGATTACGAACATGACAACGCTGGAACTTCTATCCTGGCTTTGTAGGTTACGGAGGGGCACTCTACTCAGAACCACCTGATAGGAAGAGAAGTGTTGCACAGCTAATCAAGAAAACAAAAATCTTGTGATCTCTCGGTATGAGCACAGTAGAAAATGTGATCTACCAAAATTTCCCTATTTTCACACGGACATAAGTGTTGTTCCACACACTGATATTCAAAAAGCCATTCCGTGCAGCTATCTAATTTGAGCGAGAACTGGTCCCCGAGCTTTTTAAAAATATGAAAAAATAATAAGAACAGATGGAGTAATGAATGTTTTTTCTTTTCTTTCCTTTTTACTGTGCTCACCACTAAGGAATAAGTAAGTACTATCAATGATTTACATACAAATATTAGGGTGGTAAGAAAGTCTTGAGCCGTTTTAGACTTTTTTTTGTGCTTTCTTTCATTACTCAGCATACAGTGGAATTTCCTCGACAGTATAATAATCATCGTTAGTCACTGCAGTGTGCCACCTGATGGGCAGGTCAGCGGTCCCCTTCTCCAGAACTGGGAAGGCTGGGAGCTAAAGAAATCGCTGAACTTTCTTTCAACATGGTCAACTTTGGTGAATTTTTTCTTGGCTTGGAATGCATTGAAGGAGCAAGATAAGTGATAGTCGGAAGGGGCAACGTCAGGAGAATAGGGTGGGTGTGGAACCGTGCCCCAGCCCAGCTCCTCCAATTTTTCACTTTCCTCTTTGGCTATTTGGGGCCTAACGTCATCATGGCGTAGGTGTACAAGAAACTCGTTTCGGCCGTTTTTCTCGAACAGCATCCGCGACTTTCAGGAGCTAATGGGAGTAGGTGTTACCGGTGACTGTGTGTGTTTGTGTGAGCAGCTCATAATACATCATACCTAGCGAATTCCAGAGGTAGCAAAGGAAACACGTGTTGGGGTAGGGGTGCGATATGGCGGATCTTCTCCTCGGCGGAGCCACGTGGCACGATGCGTGTTAGAACCGTAGAGGATCCAACTCTCATCTCCAGTAATTAGGTATTCCAGAAACTCCTTTCGGTGTGGACAATGCAGGAAAAACTGATCTTGGCTAGGCGGACCTCTTGTGGAATTGACGTCGTAATTAAAGTTAGAGAAGGCAATTTGGCTATGTATGCCTATTATGAAGTAGCCCCGAGTTTGCTCTACAACTACCACATGGTAGGTCATAGGTACCAACCAATAATCAAAAGTTCTGGAACTTTCAAAGAAAATCGGCTCAAGACTTTCTTACCACCCTAATACTTCTGTGCCTCACAGGTTGTAATGGGAGCACAATTTATTGGCCTGAAATTTCAGTTACACTTCGTTAAATTGAAAGTAGAGAAGTAAAAATCATCGATAATAGAACAACATGCCTAGGTTTTAGGAAGAAAGTACATAGAAATTATGTAGGTACTGTTTTTTTTTCTTGCATAGGTAGAAGTTAAGTAGAAATCTGGTCTGTTCTACCTGGCACTAACAGTGAAAACGTTTCTTGCCGTCAAAATGTTAACTGTGCCAAAAGATAAGCGTACCATTGATTTCTAAAAAATTCTCTGTCAATTATCCGCGCAAAATGCTCGCAACATGATTCTTCATCCATATACATTTTACAGTGTTTCCTTTCAGTGACAGTATTATCAAAAAAAAAAACGGAAGTTGACCCATTTTTCCACTTGTTTTTTATTCTTCAATAATTTATGACTTATTTACTGACTATCATTCAAAAAAACTATGTGTCCTTGTTTTCAATCATCCTCTACCTAACACATAGTGTGTTCATGCTTCAGCCTGCTGTATGTGGCGATCAATTCCAATGAAGAAGACCGAGGCCCCGTCCACAACAGCCGCCAAGCCGTCGCTTTGTTCTTCATAGCTTTCATCATTGTCATAGGTACGTGCTTCTTCCTCCATATTGTGCCTTAGTTTTAAGAGACAACCCCAACTGAATGCACTGCATTTCCAGCTTTCTTCATGATGAACATCTTCGTCGGTTTCGTTATCGTCACATTCCAAAACGAAGGAGAGCGAGAATACGAGAACTGCGAGTTAGACAAAAATCAGGTGATTTATTCACGCTCTATATTGGTTCACACCTGTGGTTTCCATCAGAATTCAGTGAAAAAATGTGAAGATGGGGCAGGAATTTAAATTAATTAGCTTGGAATCGGAGCGGAAAGCACCCAAATCATTTAGGATTCAAAAATCTGAGCGAGATTTCTTGGTTTTTCTCTCAATATCACTTAATTGTATTAGGTTGTTGCAAAATCGATGTCGGATTTTGACAGTTGACTTTGAATTGTCATAACTCGGCTGAAACTGAATTTTGTCCAACGATTTAGTACGCGTTTGAATCAGCACATCTTTGCCATCTTTCTGCTTATTTTTGGTTCCATGATGTTTGAAGCCAAGCTATTCAGACCAGGCAAGACCGGCAAGAGCGTTTTGAATTAACGTATTTTTACGGTCTTGTCTTCCTCTCAAGGATGGGTCCAACCGCTTGGATTTGTGGTCATCCGTAGGGGAACGATCCGCTGATTAAGATATACAAGGGCGAGTTCCGATCTCCGCTTGCATCTACCTCCAGAGCGCCTGGAGTGAAAAATGTGGTCTCGAGCTACTGTGGAACACTAGAGGGTGAATCAAAGAGAATGCACTTGCCCGATTTTTCCACCGTGCGCATTCCTCCGATGGCGCCAAAAATAGCAAAATAATGAACCTCAAAACCACCTTCAAGACCCTGAATAGGTATCCTGGTGATAGCTCCCACCAGTGATTTCTGAATGGCCTTGACGTCATCGAAATTCAGTCCATAATTCTGAGACACGTATCTCCAAAACTAAACGATTTGGGCCACATTGGGCTACGACTTGGTTGAGCATTCTCTCCTGCATAGTTTGGTAGCATTTCTTGTCCAAGCCGCTCCCTTGCAATCGAGTTCGGATCCACGAAGCAGTTTGGGACGAATTTTGGCAAACGAATGCATTTCGATTCACCCTCGAAAAACCCAAAAGAAGTGGATAGATCTTAATAAGAATGAAATGGTAGAAAGACGAAGAGATGCGCTTTGAAATAAATACAAAAGGTATGGTGGAAGCACCTTTTCACACTCCGAAGTATTATTCCAAAGTTCGCGGTTCAAAAATCCGACATCGATTTTGCAACAACCTAATAGTAGAAACTGACGCGGACGCGTTCTTGCGAAACATACGAATTACGAAGACATTTCCCGAACTTTCTTGGGAAACTGACGATTGAGAATTACCTGAGCAATGAAAACGTGATCTAAGAACGGAAATTTAAAAAAAATTCTACGAAAAAAATTCTTCCCCTAGAATTTCCTGGAACATAATGATTATGTACTTCCACAAGGAGTCAGTGTCATTAATTGTATGCGGGCCGGATCAGCTGATATGATATCGATCTGACCCAAATTTACCATGACACCTATGTACAAACCCATGTGAATGCTGAGGTGTACGATGCTGCGAGTTCCTGGGGTTGCAATCATCATTGATTTTGCCCGTGGTGATCGCGATTATCCCCAAGGTTTACCCTTTTTTTGGCACTCATCAGAAAGTTTGCCCTCAGGTCGCCGGGTAAGGCACGAGCTGTACCTCTTTGTGGGAGGTAGGTAAACTGTACTATCAGGAAATACCTCAATCAGTAACGTGGAGTAAACGGACTAAATGCTAGAAAATTCTCGTTTCATAAACTTTGTTGTGGGTTTGCTCTACTTGGGACCATATAAAAGCTGATTAGTTTGGTTAATTTTGTAAGTTAAAAAAGTTAAATCGTACTGAAAGCTCGAAATATGTATTTGGAACAAAGGAAGCCTTGGGGTCCTTCTTCACTCTCTCACCAGTATGGTCATGGTTCTCTATTTGGACCATTCGAATCTTCAAGCCATTCGATTTTGAATATATCTAGCAGGTTATTTGGTCCAACGCACAGTCGCACCTTGTGGATCTGCGCAATAGAAAAATATATTCAGTTTATGACAAAGGTTTCCTGAAAAAAAAAACTGAGGACGAACGGGTACTGGTGAACTCACAATGCGTGATTGCTAAGGAATTCAGTGGTTGCATGTGTGTGTATGTGCTCAATATCTTGTTTTGCAGCGAAAGTGCATCGAGTTCGCGCTGAAAGCCAAGCCACACCGTCGCTACATCCCTAGGAATCGCTTTCAATATCGCGTGTGGTGAGTGCAATGCCTTGCCGGGGCCTACGACGTAGCCTGAGGGATTTTCTGCTTCAGGTGGTTCGTGACGTCACGCGCCTTCGAGTACGTGATTTTTCTGATCATCGTGCTGAATACGGTCTCCCTGGCGTGCAAGCATTACCCGTCCGGCCATCGGTTCGAGTACGTGCTCGACGTGCTGAACCTGGTGTTCACTGGAGTGTTCGCTTTTGAAGCGTTCTTTAAGATCATAGGTGGGGAGCCTTCCCCTTTGACACGGGATATTTTCCAAACCCACACCATTCAGCGCTCAATCCCAAGAACTACTTCGGAGACAGGTGGAACGCGTTCGACTTCATCATCGTGCTCGGATCCTTCATCGACATCATCTACGGGAAGCTGAATCCCGGTGGTGGGTTGAGGGTTCAGTGTCGGAACAGAGTCCAGGAGTTTTAACGTTTTCCAGGCTCGAATCTGATTTCCATCAACTTTTTCCGACTTTTCCGTGTCATGCGACTGGTCAAGCTGTTGTCTCGAGGAGAAGGCATTCGGACGCTGCTCTGGACGTTCATGAAATCATTCCAGGTACGATACTGTAGACTCCATAGCGTTTCTATTCTCATTTAGGGTCAAGCGTGTGGAATTACAGTCTACTATTAGATTTAGGCTAGCGCATTTTTCGCTTTCCCTCTACATCGTAATCTCTATCAATCCATAAACCTAGCAAGTTGAAATATCAACAAAAAATCAAAAAAAAAAAGAAACTGCTAAACTTCCTTGTCGAACTGTTTCCTTACACGAAAGTCGATCGAAAAGCATCGGAATTTCCTCCGTGAATGGACATGTCATCGATGGGTAGAGATGAAGGTTGGTTGTGAAACGCACGGTAATTATATGTATGGGCTGAGGGGAGCGTTATGGAAGGGCACCAGCCCAAAACTAATACATAGACTGACTGTGTATGGGAAATACCTTATATATTATATGTTGTGGAGAGGTTGCTGTGGCTGGGAGAGAGTTGTGGTCTGTTAACTCAGAGAGGGCCCGTGAAGTGAATTTGTCCGCAATCACGACCGCACTGGTTCCACCGATGAGAAGATGCCACAGGATGCGTCTGGAAGGTAAATTTAGTAAATAGCAGCAGGGAAACATCAGAATGGAATGAATCACACCAAGTACATCTCAAAAAAGGGGGAAAATGAGATTAATTGGCCGATACCGTGATGAGGTCGTGCTCGCAGACAAAATCATACCATCGGCCCTCTCTGAACTACCAGACCGTAGGAAATGGTATGCAGGTGAGGGAAGTAAGCGTCGTCTGGAGTCGACCTTTGACCATTTTCCATAGCGATCTGGCCCTGGGCTGCGTAGCCAGCTGGGTTATGCTCACGGGATAGCCCGGTATTTCAGATGTAGTGCGCTCAATTTTGAAATAACATTTGCGCGGTCATACATCAACTGTTACGTCCGACAGGCCGTGCGATAGGATTACCTATTTCTTCGAGGATTTGACCAAACTGTGCGTTGCTGGTCCATGCATTGCTGATCCGTTGAATTTCGGAATACGGTTACCTTTATCACCACCATGGTTTGATCCTGGGTTCATGCTCGCTCTATTATCTTGTAAAGTTGTACTGTTCCTTCACGCTCCCTCATTATGGCTCGGGGGTTCTGCACCGCAAATCTCAGGTGCGAATGAATTCCTGGAAGAGCTCCCTCGGCATTTTGGAGTGGTTTAGGGTTCACGAGCGTTCCAGGGAAGATTGTGACCTACCTTCCCTTTTGAACCAGACAAGTTCTCCAAGTATGTAGTAACGGGTATTTTGTACGAATTACTCGTCTTAGTCAAGGATGAAAAGTAATGAAGAGGATGGCAATATATACCACAATTTGCTTGGGGAACTCGTCCACACTAGATGAGCGGCAATGTTAGAGCCCTCTCGGGAATGTCCACGAATCGCGTCAAAAAGAGCAGAAATCATTACAGCTCCCCTGCGGAAACTAAATGTTTCGAAAAGCCATTACGCAGAATCCGTCTTATTTTATTACGGTTTCAAAGGGATTTGTTGGAAAGCCACCTCGACTAGAAGAAAATTCTGCAGCTTTTTTTCTCCTAATCTCCTCGTCAATCACGATTCTTTTATCTGGGATTCTCATTAACTCTTCTCGCAGAAATCTCCAGCTCTCCATTTGCAAAACGTCAGTGGAAGTCTTTTCCGCCTTCATTTGCAAGGTCCTAGGCATCGTTAAAAATAAACAGTTCGTGTAGTAGACGCATCACAATGAAAGTGTGACCTCATTATTTGTCTCTGGATTTGGGAGAATATGTGAAAATGGAACCGAAACGTTTCCGGAAAATGGAAATCATGAAAAGAGAAAATCGAGGATGTGAGAAACATGAAAAAACTCAAAATTAACATATAGCAGGTTTTTTGTTGGTTTTGAAAAATACTATCGGTGTTTGAGACAGGAGTTTTACCTGCATGCACAGGAGAAAAATTTCTAGTCGCTCTGACTTTCATGTTGGAAGCATACCCTTCGAATAGTTTCCAAACTTCAGTCGATTTCCTGTTTTTTTTTGTTTTCTGGAGTTATTTATTATTCCCTTAGGTTATCATTAAGAGTGGTTGCGGTGACATCTTTGTCTTTTGAGGGTATCTTCTATTTGATATTGCTTTTACGGAACTTAGAAACTGATCAATGAGCATTATTTAATTCAATACGCAGCTGAGAAGAGGCATATCATTCCGGAGATTCGAATAAGCGACGAATAGAATATTGACCAAATAAAAATTGGACAAATTTTGTACATTCATTAGATAATTCAGGACTTCATCGGAAAAATCAATTTTTCCGAGTATTCCGGGAATGATTAGGAAGTTCTATAGTCTTTCTCTCGTTTTTCTGAACATTCCAATTCTCGACTCATTCGAGATCGAATATTCGAATATCGAATATATCCATTGCATCACTCAGTCTGCACACTAGTGAAGATGACAAGCTACTATTGCTGCGGGTATACATTCTTTTTTTGCACGTTATTACACAGTTGTTGCCAGGTTTATTATCCGCGGGTTGCAGCATACTCCCTCGCCTCCCCTTTGCAAGCCTGAGAGATCTGGATGGATGGAATGGGGGTGCAGTTTTCTATGAACAGTGAATCTAGCTTAGCTCACCGCTTCAGCCATCGTGTCTAGTAAAAAAAAACAGAAAGGTGGTCGGACCAACGTACATACTTAACTGTACATAAGGTATTACCGTTTCCAGAAACTTTCTTGGATTTGGGAACTTCTTCACATGTATCTATTGCATGAGGTGTATACTCATTTAGAAACTATGCACTAATCGACGATGTGAAAAAACCACATGTATAGTCCAGGGTATAGTGGTGAATTGACTAAGAATAAGAAGAAAAACATTACAAACAAAACAAGAAATAGGGCCTACACATAGAAAAGGAGGATAGCATTACCATTTAAATCAGCTGTTGGCTGTATTTTTGAATGATTGAGGACTGATAGGAGATCCTTGTGCTTTGGTTAGTCCTAAGTAATCCGGCTTGCCTTACCAACAAAGAAATACAATCGACTTTTTGGTCTGATTTTTTATAGTGTTTCAGTGAATCAGTTAGGTTGTTTTCATTACATAGCAGCTTTCGAAGAAATTTTCCGTACTACATCAAGATTTCTATTAAGATTATGTAGCTCTGACTAAAGATTAAAAACTTACTGCATATCCCATGTTGGAAGACGCAGCGGTGACTAAAAATAAGAATAAAATGAAAAAATAAAGTAGAAATAAAAGATAAAAATATCCTGTCACAGATGATCCACTCCACACACTACCAATACAGTGGCAGAATTTTTTTTCATTCAGTGTTTTATTTATCCACATTTATTGAAACACATTACAAGATAGGCCAAAGAAACTGACCGAACCTGATTGCCTCCTATGACCCTGCTTTTCAGGCGCTGCCATACGTCGCGTTGCTGATTGTGCTGCTCTTCTTCATCTACGCTGTCATTGGGATGCAGGTACAGATCCTATAACCTCTTAATACATCCCCCTTTTTTGGCAACTGACTGTCCGATCTGAAAGGATTTTTAAGGTGTTCGGCAAAGTAGCTCTGGATGACGCCACTCAAATACACCGTAACAACAACTTCCACTCCTTCTTTGCGGCTGTGTTGGTCCTGTTCAGGTGAGCTGATTTATTAAACATCCTATTTTGAATTGAAGGGAAAGTGAAATTGCAGGTCTGCGACCGGTGAAGCCTGGCAGGAAGTGATGTTGTCGTGTTCCGATCGCGAAGACGTGCGATGCGACCAGCATTCGGACGACTATAAACGCGACAAGGAAGCTCGTTGCGGTGTCAACTTTGCCTACCCCTACTTCATCTCTTTCTTCATGCTCTGTTCTTTCTTGGTACGTTCTCCTTACAGTGTACAGTGTACGCCCTTAGTGACTTAGTATTGCCGCTGTCGATGTGGTCACTTTCGAGTGATTTTCTATAAACGCGTTGTTCACTATGCAGAGAAACGGATACGGGTTTCATCAGGACGCTTAATTCAATAAGACTGTAGGCCACTCACTAAAAAGGAACTTTGGTATGGATTTTTTTAAAGCCTGAGACCAAAAGAACCATTCAATTCCCGGTGGGTGACGAAGCTGACATACGATGGAAGCTTGATAAGTCGTCTGTTTAGTGGATAAAGCAACATATGATGAAAAAAATATTACTGACTGCATACTTTTTTATTAAGCGAGCATTGAATTATATTTTCACAAAAAAGAGCAATTGTGGCCAATTTTCACAAGCAAAAAAATTAGCAGCAAAGAACCCGGAAAATTATGCGCTGGCTTAGCGGTTACCTGATTCAGGATTCTACTCTGGAATTTTTTCTTCATGAATCAACTCAGGTCATCAACTTGTTCGTCGCTGTCATCATGGACAACTTCGACTACTTGACGAGAGACTGGTCCATTCTTGGCCCGCACCATCTGGAAGAGTTCGTCCGTCTCTGGTCCGAATACGATCCCGACGCTAAAGGTACGTCACCTCAGTAGCGGAGACCGCGTTGCGTTTCTCATTTTGTGGAGATTTCAGGAAGAATAAAGCATCTCGATGTTGTCACGCTGCTTCGGAAGATCTCGCCACCACTTGGATTCGGTAAACTCTGCCCTCATAGGCTAGCATGTAAGGTGAGTTCAGGATGTTTCCAATCCTAAAGCTCTTGTCGGGTTATTCTTGATTACCCTCCCGTTTTTTCTCTTGCTTGCCTACTTCATTTTACGCATTGGAGAATTGAGCTCCCTAGCTATAAAGATTTAGCTCCCGGGCAATGGCGGGCATTACCCGAAATTCTTTTTCTTCCGTTTTCGTACATCTCTTTGCTAAACTTCCCTACTTTATTTGGTTCCAATGAGTCACAGGCTTTTGCAACCTTCCCCTACACTATGCGTTTTAAAGAATTCCCGAATTCTCTGGAATAAAAGTGGTTTGATATTTTCAAGGGTCCTAGGCTCTGCCATTCTTCAGTCCATCGTCACCTATACCTTACTATCACTCCTGTTCTTAGATTGACATTCTGTCTGATCTAGTATCCACTGATTCTCTATTATGTCCACATTTTCTCATGGAACGATTAACCGCTCGACCTTATCGACTTTTTTGTATGATCCCCACCCGATCAACTTGAAAATCTTATTTTAACGCAGATGCCTAGAATTGGTGACATCCAAAACAGTTTTTTCCATGAGTTTCGTGGACCTGATCTCACCACAGTCAAAAACCGAAGATTATCCTGAAGTTTCGGTGGCGAAAATTTCCATCGATCCTATGTGTCATTTTTAAGGAGAATCAAATGTTGTTTTCAGTTCATATGTAGCAAAGTTTTGCGCTTTTGTCTTGACTTTTCACCTTTTAGAATAAGTTAGCTATCAAGCGCAACTGGTCGATGTATTCTGCATTGTTCATGGAACCCTTAATTGCTATTGTCCAAAATATGGCGGTGCTTTTCAGCGCTTGGTGTCGATGAACATGCCGCTGAACTCCGACGGTACCGTCTGTTTCAACGCTACTCTGTTCGCTCTCGTTCGAACTAACCTCAAGATCTACACAGGTTCGTTTTGAGCTCTTCCCACTTCCATTTCGTGCTGACGTAGTTTTCGAATTCTTCAATTGTACTGTAATCGTTCTTTATGAACATCGCAAACTGGGCATGCTATAATGTGCCATTGGTTTAAAATGCGTGACACGTTGACCACATGTTACAGCTGTTCCAGTCTATATTGAATGAAAACGTGATGGCAAGTCGTTATCCCGAAATTTTCAAAGAAATTTCCCTTGATCTGGAAGTGATCTCTTTCCACTTTGCAAATTTTTCACATTATGGGTTGCTAAATTTAGTCCGAGAAGATTAGCCAAGCCTGTGTTTCCTGTTATTTTCCTGTTTTTTAGCATCCCATTTGGAGATTCATAACAAAAATAAAGTGGCATGAGCAATCATGCGCAAAATTAGTAAAGTAATATTGTCATATTTGTGCTAGGAATCAGAACGATAGTTTTGTTTTCTCCTCTTCGAGAAAAATTTGGAAAAGGGAATAGCTTTTTGGATGAGAACAAGGTATAATAATAATAATAAAAATAAAGGTATAATGATGTTTTATAGTTCCTTTTATTTCGATCACTCCGCAGATTTTCGTCAACTTGCAGAAGAAGTCAAAATCATTGTTCATACCTGTATAGAGACACGAAAAGCTGATTACCGTGGAAGGTCAATTACACCAAAAAAAAAGTTCACAAAGAAGATATATTTTTCTGCACAACAGCTCGTTACGTCTCATAATCATATGGGCGGTTTATACTAGCTGCGTGCGTTTGACGCGCGTGCGTCTGTAGACCCACTCACAATCCTAACACAGCTGAGACGCAGGTGAGGCTCACGGGTTTCAGGCTTCGCAGCGACTGCGCGATATTTTTGTTCATGATGTACATGCCGCATTGACACCGGTTTTCACGGCAAACCTTCCGCCAAAGCATGTGTGCGTCTGACGCGCGACTAACGCACGCGTTCAGTATAAATTGCCCTATGCAAGGGTGCTCATCTGGTGAAACTGTTAGCCAAAACGACAGCGCTGCACTGAGGCAGAACAATGTTTCAGGAGGAGTCATGGGGTTTTTTCATCTTCTGAGGGAGAACAGGCCCCACTAGTGCTAGAGAGGCTTCGCATCTTTTTCTGTTTTCGATAAATCATAGATGGACGCTATATGAAAATAACACGATGTGACGCATAAATTCGCTTGCCTGAGGCATGTGCTGTGAGTGTTGACGACGTCCACTTCATAAGCGCTATGCAAATAGAATGCGAGGCGGTGAGGTAAATGTGATTTCATCTTCAGAGGGCAACATCGACGAGGCGAACGAGCAGCTTCGATCGGCGATCAAGCGGATCTGGAAGCGCACCCCGGGCAAGATGCTCGACGAAGTGGTCCCACCGGCTGGAAGTGCGTCTGTTTTTGCCAGCACTTAACGACAGCACCCATTCACACTCATTTGTGTGTTTGCACTGGCTTGATGACCATTTCTGACTTTTCAGAAGAAGACGATGTGACTGTGGGCAAGTTCTACGCGACTTTCCTAATCCAGGACTACTTCCGTCGTTTCAAGAAGCGGAAAGAACTCGAGGCGAAGGGCATTATGCCGACGCACACACCTCAGGCGATGGCACTTCAGGTGAAGCCCTAAAATCCGTTTTCGTAGTGCTTGCCCTCTATCCAGTTCTCCTTCTTGCAAATGGAGGGGCTGCTCTGTGCCTACATAATTATTGCTTGCTCACCGAGTTGAGTGTGCTTTTAGCACTTTTCCTCAGCAGTCGCTCGTTTTACTCGAAAAGAAAAACACTTGTCCTTGAGAAGACACGTGAGAACTCCAGTAACATCATCTGCTGGTTTTGGTTTTCTCTTTTTTTTTTTGAAAAGCCCAAAAAAACACAATTGGCATTTTCTCAAGCGAAATACGAAGCTCAGCTTGATTTTCCGCTGACACAATGCAGCATTAACCCACGTGCAGCCACCCCATTCCTCTTTCTCTGCTGACCTTGAACTTTTCTGCTTCTCAACCTGAAGTTCTTTACTTTGGCCGCTCCACAACTCATCAGAACTTAGCTCAGCGCTTTGACGTTCTCACAGAATTATCCGCCCCTCGGTAAGACGTGTGTTTCGTTGCCTACTGTTTTCACGACACGCATTCGATTTATCAAATGAGGGATGTACCTTTTCTTATTTTCCATGCATGGAATCCATTGGAAAAATACGTGGGTCGTAAATTTGTGGCGGCTGAAGAATGGCGGCCGGTTCACTTTCTGTTTTTTACGTACCCCCTTTGAGGGCCAGCCACGTGCTCAAAGGGACTCTCACAGGCGCACTTTGGTGAAAAACACTGGTCGCTTTGTGAACCTCTTTCTTTCTAGGTTTCTGTATTGGAAAAAGCGCCAGTGGTAGCATAATTGTCCTGTCACTTCCACCGTAACATCATCCAGATTCTTCAATTCATATACTATGTGTGTAATCCTAATAATTATATTGAAGTGTGAATGTGTAAAAGAAGATGTGGAGCATTCTACCTGAACAAGGTGTACATGATACCTCTGCGGTTGGCTACCTTGATGAGTTGACCAATCCAGAGCTCCTCAACATCGCCCGCTCAGGCACAGCGATCTAAACCGTGTGAGCGTAAAAAAATCTCCTCCTAATGCTTTCGGGGCAACAGTAACTTCCACGTTGGTCACAATCGTATACACATTTTCTAGCAAACATGCTGAAAAGTCACCTTTTTGAACCCTTGCGACAGCTATCACAAGTTGCAGCATGTCGTGGTAGCAGTGATATCGCTGGCTGGCGCCTGATGTGTTGAGAGTGGAACTTGTGGTAGCTTGTGGTAGCTGTCGCAATGAGCACCCTGGAATCTCCAAAAAGAAGAGGTTCAGAAAATTTTTTTATATTTTCATGGGGAAATATGTGTACCATTGTGATTAGCGTCGCCTCAAGATTCTTCTAATGTTAAAACCTCAAAATAAATTCTGAAGTGAGACATTGCCTTCAAGAAATGCGCACTGCGCCTAACCAAGAGGTCTATAGTCTATTTCAAATGCGAATAGTTGCGTGCTTGGACATTTTACCTGGGTTTCTCTCCAGTTCTTGCACACTTTGTCGCTTTTTCTTTTTGGCAACACTCCAGCAGTTTTCCTTAGTGAGACAGACTGAATATCAGACTGAATATATCCATCAACGTAGACGGAATAAACGTCAGACACATCTGTAAGAAGAGAACGCTAATATCAACGTTAATGGTCCAAAGATTTTTAAAATGTTTTTACATAGCATACATACATAGTACAGTAAATACCATACCGAAATTATAATAGGCACCAAAACCACAATTCACAGGAAAGATGCAAGGGACTAATTGCTCACAAAACACTATATTAATTGGGACCATATGACACGTATTGAGTTCGTTGTCCGGATTAGGAATGTTAATTGTGAAGTTGAATTACATGCATTACAAATATAATAATATAATATTCCCCCTGCCGTTTAGGAGTATTAAAAACGCTTGGTACGAATACCTAGCATCCAAACTTCAGAATTTTGAGTGGAACTCGGGTTGGATGCGCATCCCGGAGAGATTGGTAACACTAGCCACTCTACCCTCTTGAGTAGTGATTATTATAAAACCGAACCCCATTTCGGGAATAACAATGGCCGCGTTCCATTTCGTGGTTATGTGGGCCGAAAACGTCACATGCTTCTACGCAAAACCTTTCCCTGCCAAGCCTCATTCAAGTGCCGCAAAAATAGTCTCCTTTAATGCGTGACCACGTGTCTAGCTGCATCCAATTTTATGGCTACATTTGATAGTTTCCAAGGATAAATTACTATTTTTATAGAGATTGGGTAGTAAAAGGATCATTGTTTCGGGCTCCTAGTGGTAATGAGATGAAAGTACCAAATAATAACCTTTCAAGCAACTTGCAATACTCTCAATTTACTACGTGGGTATACAATGTGGATCGTCAGACAAACATAAAACATCAATGAAGGCGCAAAGAAAAGAAAACCCTAAAAACAAACTGAATAATGAAAGGTAGGCTAGAGATAAACTGAAGATTGCTCAAAACAAATATGAACAATTAACAATTTCCGATTTTGACCTAGGAAACCCTGGGATGTCCTTTGAGATAGCTGCCAACTATAGCTTTGAACTGTCGAATATTACCGGGAATTATATGGTGTTTTGATAGCTTACCTCACCCTTGACACTCCCAACTTGATCGACACCCTCCCAGTTACGCTATTTAATTGTAAGCATACCGCCTTCGGAGACATAGGACAAAAAATGCGCCTATGGAATTAATTTAGCCACCTTCAATGGACCATTTACTTATGCAAGGTGCAAGAGGGCTGCTAAGAGGTTTAAGGATTTTTGCAGTCTGCTGGATAGCAGCCATTACGTCGCTCAATCGGGCGCATCATTGAAAGAAAATCGCGGTGCTCCACCCCCTATTCTTCGTAATAGCGCAATTTTAATACTATATCACTGAGTGCATTGCATTTTGATGCACTCTCAGTTTTTTTGGCCAAATTACCGCCTCCCCCAAGTTGTTTCAAGTATTGCTGTCACTCGAATCTCCTCAGGAAACCTAGGAACCATGTTCTGCTTGACGTTGAAAGGTGTAAATCTCACGACTTAGGCGTTCGTGCCCGTGCAAACCACGGCGTTTCAAAATCACTGGCTTTATAGCAATTAAATCCATGCAGAATCCATATGTCTCCAATTCCGATGCAAATTCGGTGCAAAACTCACGGAAAACCTCAATCCTATGCAGAACCCATGCAAACCGATGCAACACACGGTTTTTAGGTTTCCTTAGTCGTCGATTGATTTTCGTGAGGTCTTCTTTGCATGGTGTACTCGCCTTCGTTGCAGAATTCATCCCGTCCCTACTCACTATTGTTCCGGGCTCCTTAAACTTTCGCGTGGGAACAATGCATCACCGCTGAGTGCTCTATGCTCGAATGCGCTCATGGCGAGAATCCCTAACTTCGTTCAAAGCCTTATGAGTCTTTGACAATGGCGCAGTGCTCATTTCAGCCACTGAAGTCGTGGCTTGGTGAACATTACTATTGAAATATGGTTCCGTCTTGCTAGCCCAGGATGCGGAAGGGGTATATTTCCAGAAATATCTGGAGAGGTTTTGCCAGTGGCATTCACTTCGCTGTTCTTTCCATTTTTGGTGATGCTCTACGAACTCCACCTCGTCGAGAGGAGATGTGACAGCCGCGTCACCTCTCATTCAGGAGCTGTTTTGTTTTGCTGCCGGCCGGCCGGCCAGGATTCTTGCTAAACATCGGGATGTCGTCGTTTGCTGCTTCAACACCCGACGCGATGAGCGAAAACACCGTCGCACAACATGTGATGCATTATAAATGTCGTCTAATAGCCACTCACGACTCTTTCACCAAACAAACATCTTCGTGCCGGAGAGACGAAAAGCGCGCGCGAGCTCCCTTAGCTTCTGGCTAACATCCCCACATCCTTTTTTGGTTTTTATCCACTCAACTAGTGGCACCGCCACGCAAAAATCGTCTTCTGCAGAGAGAACGTTAAAATTCTGTTCTCGTACTTTCACTGCCAATCAACTTGCGTCGCCACTTGTCAATGTTGAGCTTGTGTTGTCCAGAAAGCATCGTCCAAGTAATATGGGTAATACAGCCCTGGTTACACTTCTCCTGGAATGAAAACACTCCATTTTATTGGTCCTTGGTCCTCCTTGTTCCTAAAATCATTAAATGCTGGTGCCAAATCTAGTGATGGGCTGTTAACCACCGGATTTCCGCTTAGCCCAAGTTCTTTGGCGTCCTCCTGCACCAAATGAGGTTTCCGGATTTTCGGCTGCCTTCCTGTGTGATGTCCGATCACCTGCGCCCCTGCGTGGCGAAGGTGCGAGCTGTTATTAGGCTGTCAGCTCAACGTTTCCATTTCGCTTTAAAACTAAAGTATTGCCTTTTGCCCAAGCGCGTCGAGTTTAGGCCTGGCTCGCATCCGCATTGCCCTTTTCTGAGCGAACAAAGTGCATGTGAACAGTGGATACTCGATCCTATGGAAACAATCGTTTGCTGCTAAATAATGTCTCATCCGAGCCTCTGAATGTTGGAGCAGTAAAATTTTTTCCTATTCAAGAAGTTTAGCATCTGAAAACCTTGGCGCCGATGATTCCACACGGCTTAATAAATTAAATTTCTTGCGCTGACGAAGGACTGAGCACTTTTTCATTACGTGCTGGCGATTTCTTGAATTCTCCTAGACTGATGTGCGGAAGGACCGCAGCAGAAGACCAGAACTACCCGGGCGAGTGCGCTAGTTTCCCCATTAAAAATGATCCACCACGTGAAGTACCCACACTCAAGAAATCTCATCTTCAGACAGGCTCTCGGAATAGGGTAGCATCCCATTGCGGCTCATGTCTCTCACATTTCTTCTTGGGTATTTCCAAAACAAAACGAAGCCTCGCACATCAGGATGTTAAATAAATTTCAATTTTTTTGGCTGCGGTCCTTCTGACTTTTTATTGCCGTCATTCTGCATCAGCGTTCACCGAAAGTGTTGCATAGAACAGGAATTTTGGAAGTTGAAAGACCACAGAAGCAAGGAATGTGGGAAGTTTGGAAGAAAAAAAAGTCTTCCATGATTCGGCGTAACTCGGCTACTGCACGTTTCTCAAAAGACTAGAAAATAAAAGAGTTTGAGTGCAGACCCTTCCTTTCTTGTTATTACGAAAATTTTTCTGCTTTTTTTAAACCACATATACGTATTGTTGGTTAGTTGCTCAAAGAGCTGATTCTCATCCGCGTCCAATTTTCGAATTCCTTCACACTTCTGTGATAGATCTAGCTCTCTTTGGTTTCTCAGCGACACCTTTATTGGTTAATCCATCCTTACCAGAATGAATTTTTCTTTCAATAGCCCCAAACGCAGTGCAAAAACCGACTTCGCCGACGAAACAGCTGACAAAAAAGGCAGCGTTATCGACTTTTTTCCACTCTCGTTATCAACTTGGATCTGTTCGTAACTCATAGCTCGGCCAACTCGCCCCAATCTGCTCCGAAGCGACGAATTGAGAGTCTGCAGAAGAAGAGAATTCAAAGTTCCGACAAATTCTAGCACTGTTCAACGAATTCGGTTACCCCAATTTGCACTTAAATGTCAAAGTCGAAATTTCCCGTGGGTGGTGCCATTGACCACATGATCGAAATCTGTTTTGCCGTTGCTCTCCCACAACTTAGAGGATTTCAAATATTATTGTAATGAGTACGGACCTCGAATATCCACCATCCTAGTTGATTAGTTACTGAAGCACGTAGAGAAGATAAATATTTCTCTTCCACTGGAGTCAGGGCGAAGTTTAGGATGACTTGATTTTTAGGTCGGGATTTGCGATAAAAATTTTTGTGTATTCGAGAGAGATACCATCAGTTAAGCTTCAAGGGTGTAAGTACTGCCTACAGTAGCTTTGTACTTCCCAGGATATCCACGACATTTCGTGGTGCACTACCCTTTCTCGTGCTCATGCAATCGAAGCGCTTGAACATATTGTTTCGTTTTAAGGCTGGTCTTCGTACCCTGCACGAGATTGGACCAGAACTCAAACGAGCCATATCCGGGAATCTCGAGACTGACTTCAACTTCGAGGATCCGGAGCCACAGCATAGGGTGAGCTGTGATCCCTTTGCTATTGCAGTGGAGGGATCCACGTCCTAAAATTTGCTACAAGCTATGCTTTCTGTTCAGCGCACTCATTCGCTGTTCAACAACATCGTGAATCGCATCGCCGGCGCTCGATCCCCGTCCGATCACGGAGACAGAGGTTTGTGGCAGATTGCACTTCCAGCAGCGGCGGTTAAGCCTGGGGAGGAACCTGGCCTTTTTTGTGGGCTTCAGCACCTCTTGGAACTCTAAAGACGTTCCACTTCAGAGTCCCGCCCCTTCTCACCCAGCAATTCACTGAGTGCCGTTGAAGCGAGTCCGATGCTCACGTCTGCTCCTCGTCCCACGCCTGGTCCCATGCAGCCGGCGAATGGTGGCACTCGAAGGTCTGCTTCTTCATCTTTTTGTGCCTCTCCTCGCTAATCACTAGGATCACCGAAAGTGTGGTGGCTAGGCCTTTGCAGCTTTCCGTCAACAATTTAAACATGTGCAGCCAGTTGCTAAACAGAATTTATCAAAACATGAACATACGTATAAACCATTTTTCCTTCATTTCTTCTCAGGTCCATGCAAAGGGGCACAAGGTGGGTTAATTTTTCTTTTGCGCACTTTATCCTCCAATGTATTCTAGAATCACTGCGATTGAACTGCAAGCAGACTGTTGACATGACAACATTAGAATTCAGGAATGTATTCTTTCTTATAAATGGGCTCAAAGGAGGGCCTATCAAACCATCTGTATAAAAGCAATATTTCCCTGCTTTTGCCATCTAATATACCTAAGATTTCCTGGAAAACCACTTAAGGAACCAAAATTGTGTTTAAAATCCAAGTATGGACATGAAGAGGAATACATTGAATATTCCTTCCCTGCCTCCACATTGTGATCTGTTGTTGCTTTCTGAAATATCTTGAATCTCACACTTTGCCGAAAAATCTGAACTTACACTAATCTGTATATATAAAAGTGAAAGTTTGTTTGTGTGTG
>KN726346.1:34492-53741 GCA_000816745.1 Ancylostoma duodenale
CTAAGATTTCCTGGAAAACCACTTAAGGAACCAAAATTGTGTTTAAAATCCAAGTATGGACATGAAGAGGAATACATTGAATATTCCTTCCCTGCCTCCACATTGTGATCTGTTGTTGCTTTCTGAAATATCTTGAATCTCACACTTTGCCGAAAAATCTGAACTTACACTAATTTTTTTATATTGAGCAGAAAAATAAGGTTGTGTTAGGAGACACATCCGCTTCAAGTTTTCCTCCTACTATATATACTAAAAAAAAGTGATGATTTATGGTACATTGGACTTACGCTATGTAATCATTTGTTCACGAATAATCTATTTATTCTCAGACATGGAATGCCACTCATTCGTACATATATTCAAATATTTGAAATTTTCATACCACATTGTATTCAGTCGTTCAAACATGTGTTCAGTCGTTCAAACACTTCAGTAACAAGATATAAAAATTAGTGTACTATCGCAATGAGGCCAAAAATTTGAATTATTGCAGTGAATCTTAGAGAGTATAATTTAATTTTGTTTATTATCAACCTCCTCTGTAGTCTAGTGCTGATGATGTAGCTGTTTGTTTGCTGCTGTTTGTAAAACTTTGTTGTATACGTAGTTCCCTTTTTTCAGAATGTTTACATTTTTTGGTTCAGTTTCAGAAGGAAATAGTCCTCGATTCATCCGCAGACATCTTTTTTTTTTTGCAAATTTTCGAATCATACCCTTTAGAATGACTCGGGCCCAGACAGAGATAGAATATTTTAGTTGTTCTTAGAATATGTACATTCAGTAATTTCAAAACCAGTCCCAGATCCTGAGTTTGGCAAATTTTTCATATCGGAAGTAGTTTTGCAACGTTTTCGGACTCCCCACTCTTTTTGGGTATTCATTCTCTACTTTCCTTCACTGGTCTTCCTGTCCTCACGGTTTGTAATTTTTCTTCGAATGAGCAGTTCACACAAGCCACCAAACCATCCTGATTGAGGTCAGACGCACCCTGCATAGTTGGTTTCTGAACGATACCAGCATTGTACTATCGTTCAGAGAAATGATAATAAATGATAATGAAAAATAACTATAAAATTTGTCTCTTCAGGTTGCCTACAATCCCCACTTACGCCAACCATGTAAGGGATGAGACCTTAAGTGTAGGAATGGACGACCAACCGATTGGGCTGGACGGAAACAATCGTCTGCTATTGGCTAATAGGAGGTAGGACATTACTTTTCTGTTATCGACGATATCACAATGATTCCGCATTGAATTCTGTCAATTTTTACTTTTTTTCAACAGTTTCATCGCCTTAATGCTCCTTGTTAATACGATATTGTATGAATGGCACGCCTGTATGGTGCAAATAAATTAAATTAGTTGATTAATCAATTAATTCACTTTTACCACTACATCAACTGACTATACTCCAACTGAACTATGCACTTACTACTAGTAGTACTATGATACATCTTTTCATCTTTTTGTCTTAGCTCACAAAA
Organism: Ancylostoma duodenale; assembly: GCA_000816745.1. Taxonomy (NCBI): domain Eukaryota; kingdom Metazoa; phylum Nematoda; class Chromadorea; order Rhabditida; family Ancylostomatidae; genus Ancylostoma; species Ancylostoma duodenale. The sequence continues at coordinate 35,978 of KN726346.1, forward strand.
CGTCCATGTTCTTATAATGACCGCAAAGCATATGCATGAACGCATTTCAGCAATCCAGCAGACCCTGAAGATGAAGAGCAGTGGATTGGTCGGCGGACGCGACATGGAGACCGTCGCGCTCTTCCACCGCTACGCGAACCTCTAATTATGGCTCGTAGCCAGGCATTAGCCCTCGCTGGTGAGTTTTCACCGTCGCATCACTCACGTCTTGTCCACTGATAGTTTTTATTAGGGATGCCCTCAGAGGCTTACGAAGGAACATATCGACCCGTTCCTGAAGGAAAATCGCTGAACCTTCCATTCCGGGACGACGACACTCGACCGGCGGATAGACTGGTTGGGCAGGCGTTAGGACTAGGCCGGTGAGTTGTAGAGTAATTTATAGGTACACTTATCTATAAATACTACATCCATTTTGCTTGGACTTTTCTTCTACTTGGTTAGATTATAACGCTCACACGCTATGGTGCGTGTTGTGTAAGCATTAGTATTAGGTAGAGGAATTACAAATGTCCGCTGTTTTTTGAATTTTTTTAGAGATGTGTTCCGAAGGTTTTTCCAAAACGCGTCTAGTGATACATGATTCGTTCAGTTTCTTTCAACCCCCCATTAAAAAACTTGGAAGATGACCGATCAAAACTGTAGGGTTTTCTTCTGCCTTGGACAAAGAATATTGCCGATAGAATTGCATCAAACTAAATGTAAAGCTCGGAGGAAATTTGCTTTGCCAATCGGCCACATCCATGCGAAAACGAACTCTCCAAAAATACCCTCGAACTTGGGTAACTGAACCGAAATTGTGGGTGACAATCAATCCTTCAACTGCACCCATTTTCAAGTTTGGATTTGGACATCCTTTAAATCACTGCCGCATGGCCAAGGATTGACACTACCAGAATATCACTTGCTTCCATGGACAATTCATTCCCTAGAGCAGAAAGAGTTCGAAAACTTCGACGGAACCAAAAATTTAATGAGTCGTCTGGGGATGGTGCTCAGTTTACCTATGATGGTGCTCAATTTATCTCTGCCTGGCGAACTCACAATCAGTTCCCTGCACATGTGTGCCCCCACTAATATGTTGGGCAGAAGTGATCTGCTACGCTATACTGTGTGGATGTGAGCTGACATCTAATCAGCGCTTCAGACGTACCGTTAAGTTTTGGAGTTCAATTCATCGCCATGGGACTTTACTACGGGCCCAAATCTATGTAATCGTCCATACTATGAAATTATGGGGACAAATACTTGCATTGAAATGAACCGAGTTCCTTGCAGGTACATGGATCGCCGTGTGGTCGGCGCTGCACGGCGCGAGATCGAGGAGGCGTTCGCGCTGAACGACCGCGAGATGGACATGGCAGCCGACTCGCTCGCACCTCAGTTTATGCAACACGTAGGCATGAATGAAATGCGTGACTACAACGAGTACTCGCGTTCGGGTTTGTTGCGACCGGCTGCTCAACCATCACAGGAAAGCGCAGGATCGCAGGAGGACCTGCTCCTTGTCACCACACTCTAATCACCTTCTACGGTATCTGTTTTTAAGCACTATCTGCGTAGATTCACCAAAAGCTTTTAGCCCTATCCACGAGGAATATCTGTTACGCTCATGACGCTATTTCTAGAGTTTAATGTGAAGCTTAGCTTTTCCCAACTCCCATCCTGTCATTTGCTGTCCGCATCGGACGTTGTGACAGTGCCATGGAGATAGCAGTGCCTTGAAACGTGGGACCATCTCTTCCTTCGTACAAACATTGTCGCAGCGTCCGATGCGGTCCACAAATGTGCGTTGTTTTCGTTCTAGTCCGGCCCTTTTGACAAGGGACTTATCGAATACAGGTCAAAATGGTCACCCCACTAGGTAACACTACTCGAGTACCCCTACTTCATTATCCTGCTCACCTTTCCACTCCCCTTTCATTGTGGTATCCTCTTTTGTTGGTTATCTGAATGTGCATTGTCTTTTTTACTATGATTTTTTTAAATTTCATTCACATGATCGTTTCAATGGTGATTTCCTATTTAAGTGGCCTTGAACAGATTCACTTGGATGCAATCCAAGTTCTATGGCTTTATTTGTATGAATAGATCATTTTGTTTTTATTTTTGAATTTCAACAGTGCTCTGGTGCTTCATTTGTTTAAAGCAGTTATATCATGTTGATAAATCGTTTTATAAGAGGAAGCTGGTTAAGGTACAGATAAACAAATTCTCAACAACGTAAAACAATAACAAGTAAATGAATAAACGAAGCGCAGAAAGAAAATAATAAAACAAATCTAAGTCACTAGGTACATCGCTCCTAACATAACCTTTCTAGATGTCACACTGCACGCTACCAAATCCTGTTTCATGTATGGCTGCGAGTATAGGACCCTCTAACTTCGGGACCTCTGCTTAAACACTAATACAAGAAACATAGAATATAAAGGTAAAACTCAGCAAGTAAGTTAGTAGCTACGTTTTAGAGTCGTTCGCAGCTAGTAGTACAGTGGGAGCTCTAGCAACTACGGAATATGGTATTTTCATTCAAGCGTCATAGCGAGAAGTGCATTGAAACAAACGTGTCAAACCCTAATATTCTGAAAGGTGAATCCACCAATTTCAAAGAAATCGAAAGAAATCGTGACCTTGATTCTGTAAAATTGTTGGGTATCCATCGGCTCATAGTCGTGCGATTAACCAGATCAGTGCTCTTTTTCTTGTCCATTACCTTGTAAGAAACGAACACTACTACCAATCATTAAGGGCCTTGTAAAAGATACTACATGAGAGTGAAATTTTGCAATGAAACATCGTATTTCCAGCTAACAAACGCCAGTCTTAAATACCACATAACCACGTAATTATAGTGCGTTCCACCATGGACGATAGTTGGAAGGACAGCAGAGAGAAAAAGGAATGGGGGAAAGTGTGCAGCAATTAGAGAGGAATGAGAGAAGAGCACGTTATCCGCACGGTTCCTCAACTGTTGTCGCGATTGGAACAAACTATATATACGTGACATTGTGCATGACGTTCTGAGCATGACGTCCTCAGTAATCCTGACCTCCAGTAGTTTTTTTGGGGATCCACAAGTACTACATATTAGTGTCACTCACAAATATCAAGGCCTACTGAGTAATGTGTGTCTAAAGGTGTCATCAAGGTGAGCTGAGTCTGCGCATTTAATATCAGTTCCTATCCAAACTATCTAATACCTATCTACATCGTCTAAATTTTGAAATTATGAGGAAACAAACAGCACAGTGGAGATTCATGCGTCCTGAGCTGCAATCTTCTCCTCATCAAGCTTCTTCAACCTCTGTGCTGCACTTCCTCGCCACTTGTAGCCTTCTGCTTTCATTAACTCCGTAACTCGTTCTTCCCACTCACGAGTTGACCGCATGTCCTGAAGCATGTCTTGCGTCACGTCAGGGACGCATTGTCAAACAAAAAATACTGCAACTTACACTTTCGTACTCCCTTTTAAAGGTCCAATACGCTTGGTCGACCGACTTATCCATACTGAGAGCATACAAATGCACTACAGCAGCTAATGTCAGCCTGTAACAGCCCTTTGAATATTCAGCAGTAATAATCTGTTTGAAATATGACACAGACACAAACCCTTCTCAAAGAAATTGCTCCGGAATTTGGTAAGGGAACGAATGGAATTAATTGTGAGGAAGTAATATGTTCTCAGTATAAAAAAAAGAAGTCAGTTGGGAAAGTCGAGAACAGAATTCGCTTATTTTCTTCCTATTTCATTGAAAATTTGTTTTGAAACAAAAAATTAATGCCATTCCGCTCAATTATTTCCAGTAGTGTAGACGCATTCTCTTTCTTTTGGCTTTAGGGAAAAATCCCCAGAAACGCTGCTTCTGCTCAAATGTATACTTTTTCTGCTGGACATTTCCCACCCAGAAACACTGGATTGCTGCGAGATCGTCGACAATGGTGCACACGCGCAAGACGGTCAAGTAGAAGGAAGAAAACCACAGACAGATTAAGGCACTACACACGCACAACGACCAAACTGACTGCCAGTGGTAGACATTCCACGTATCTTTGGTTGTTTCCAAACATGCAATATTCTTCATCATGGCGAGTAAAAACACCTCTGCTCGGAATACATATTATTTGAAAAAAGGGCTCGAATGGTCGAATACCCGGCTCTTTCGATGATCGAACTTTCAACTATTTAAACTGCTAAATTTTCAAAACGAGAACGTACCTATAAACTACAGCTACCAGGGAAAGCCGCAACTGTTGGCAAAGTTTTCAAGATCACTTTGTTGAACAGATGAGAATTTTATACTAGTCAACTTTCAATCCCTTATTCTTATGAATTTTTTAGAATTCCAGTAGTCTGTATGTATCCCTTCTTAAAGGCGACTTGCGCGTCCCTTCTCCATGGAAATAAAAAAAAAACTTTTCCCAGCGGCGTTAAGCGAGGAAGCGTACCGGAATTCCACACATATCATTGAATAAAAAAGCTCACCCTGAAGTGACTCCCAAGCCAACTGCCTTCATGGAACCGATGACACCAAGTGGAAACGTAAAGACACCACCAACTAATGCTATAAATGTAAACCTTCCAATCAAGAGAATTGTCAATTCTAATTCTACCTTCATGTAGTGCGACTGCGAGCGCACCTGAGAAAGCTGGCAGATACCAGGATGAAAATCGTTGCCGATATGCAGCCACATGGGTAGATAAAATGCTGAAAATCACATCGTAAGAAGAACAAACTCAAGGGGATCGCAAAGAGGTTAAGTAAGATGTTGGAAATGATTCAAAGAATGTAGCAATAGTGGTATCGACAAATACTGAGTGGGATAATTTCTCACAGATGAGCTAGAATGAACTTACACGATAGAACCGGAAATCAATGCTGCCTTCATTCCCATGCTGAAACCGCTCTTCGCAAACCGAACAATAGCATAATCCATTCGCCGCTTCTGAAACAATACATCCAGAGAGCATATTTGAAGAAGAGAGAATAAGTTCATAAGGCTGGTGCAAACGTTGTCGAATTTTCTCGTCGACTTTTTTCTTCCATGACCTTGACAAGCCGTATAATTTCTATGAATAGTGAAAGCCACTACTTATTTTTATGAGCATTCGGGAAACTGCAAAGCGAAGAAATCCGAGCCCGTCATTTTGATGTTGTCATGTATTGCGACTTTTTCCCTGCGAAATAAGAGACTCCGGAGGTGGGAAAAACATCACCTATACGACAAAATTCCTAGCAAAATGAAGGGTACCGTGGATGAAGTGTTTGCCCTCAAAATTATCAAAATTTGAGACAAAGGCAGGAGGGGGAATTTGGCCAATTTGGTCGTGCACAAAATGACCCTTTAGGCAACACTAGTGTTTTTCTAGCGCAGTATGTGCGATTTTTTGAGCCAACTAAGAGCCATAGACACTGTTTTATGTGCAGCTTCAAAATTGCAGCACGGATTGAATAGTCCAATAAAAATTTCAAAAAAAAAGCAAAAAAAAAAACTCGAAAATTGTTTGTCGACGTCTCTCTAAAATAGAAACAGCTGAGCTAGAGCCCGACGGTGGAATCATTAGTGATCTCCAGATCAAATACAGGAAAGGTATTTCAAACCGAATCGCTTGTGGTCATATTGGAAAATAACAAGAAAATGGAAAAGTGAAGACGCGGCGTCTGTGAACTTTGCTTTTCCTGCCTCCTAACTGGGGTGGACACCTCGTACACATACTATGTATACAGAAGAGCAGGAATTTGCTGTACAGTCGAATTACATCTTCATAGATGTTAAACTACACCTGAGGACAATTACTGATCCTTGAAAAAAAAAGATCCCACAAAACTTCTGCACAAACCTAACAAAAATACTCACAAAGGCATCACTTGGACTGAGATACTTTCTCCCTACATTACTTCTCTCAAACGTTTCGTGAGCCTGTGCATACGTTGACGCCCCTCCAAATAGAAATCCAGTCAAGAATGTCATCCGAGCAATCTACAACCATGCATGTAAATATAGTGGAGTCGTTTTGACAGTGCGTTCTCCGCGATAGCGGCTGCATGGCATCGGAGCACGCAGCGCGGTCGGTCAAAAAGGTGACCTATGATTGATTTGGCATCTTTGAAGAGTTTTATCGCTTGTTTTCTCCGATATTGTTCTTTGTTTGCTCTTAGGACAACTGAAGAAGGGAACAGACGATAAAACTCGCCAAAGAACCCGGATCGGTCGTGGGTCAAGTGTTTGACCGACCGCACTGCGTGCTCCAACGCCAGCAGGGCCGCTGCCGCGGAGAACGCACTGTCAAAACGATCCCACTATACATATTTGATGACCGAAACAAAACCAATAGTAGCACTCAGAGAACGCACCCGCACTGAACAATCACGTTCCATGCTAGGTTGCTCGTACAAAGCTCGTATTCTGTCCCATCCAGACAGAGAAGTGGAATCGGTGCTTGCTTGATGATCTTCTCTAGACACCGCCACTTGTGATGTCGATGCAGGAACCTAGAAGATGTGATTCATGACCTGAATTTCAGCCAAGAATAGGATCCCACCTGATTATCCGCAGTCACAGCACCTCCTCGTTCGGAAGCAGCAGTGGTCTGCTCTGGTTCTTGAGCAGAGACAGATTTTACGTCGCTCCTCGGGATCCAGTACGACAAGTTCCACCACGAAACAACCGGCTGGTGCACTGCTGGACCATTACTCATCTGGGGCTCTTACTGTGCCCCAACGAACAACGTCCAGGCGCTGAACTGTGTCAAGAGATGCGGAACTACACAGATAACTATGCACATATCACGAAACTGAATGGGAGAAGTAGCTATCCATAGTTCGATAGAATTTTAAACATGATTCACTGCACCACATATTGAGTTACATTTGTTACAAACTTTTTATCAGCTTCTACTCATCTACAGTACGATGTACCATACATAGCTACTTTTTTAGTGTGCACGGAACAATCTCCCAACAGCCTGAGGTCACTTCAGAGAAGGGTATGGACAAAATCAGAAAAGATAAGTGAGATCATTTCGTCCTTACTTAACTTTTCAAGATCAATTCTCAATGTTCTACCAGAAAAATAAAATAGCTAACAGCTTAGTGAGCACTAATAACAATAACAGGATGTAAATTAACGAAGCAACAACGTCATACATGTCATAACGCAGCAAAATTATGGAGAGGCCTGTATATCAGATCGACTGATCACTCAGCTTTTTGAACGATGGGGAGAGTGACCTTCGATTCTTCATGCTCGCCGCTGACCCGTACCTCGTCTTCCTTGTCGGCTTCGTTTCTTCCAGCCATCACTGGTAACAAAGGAATACCTATAATGCCAGTGTTTTCTTACAATTAGGTTGGTAAAAGAACAATGCGCGTTTTCAAGAGTTCACTTGATAACGTTAAATCCCTATTCAAAACCAAACTTATTTGTCGACTTTAAGGCTTGCGTTATCTACGAATCCTTTCCAACAATAAGTGTGCCCTTGTTGACTCCTCCAGTGTTGACATGAGAAAGGCTTCCAAATAGCCTTCGCGACTTTTTACGGGTTTTATCCTTTTTCTCCTGCATAAAAGGTGGAACAACATAACGCGAAAAATGCTATGCTCATCCCACGACGATGAGTTCGGAACTTCTACTTCTTTTCCTACTTATTGCATGAACAATTTTCCTTTAAAATAGTATCCAACCAAAAGTCTGAGGAATGAAGGAATGGAGAAGGGATGTGACACCTTCCTTGCGGCTCTAACACACCTCCCTTCCATGAATGCAGCTTCCTTGTACGCGTCAGAGTACACAGGCTCTGGTCACTTGCACAAGCGCGTATGGCTTCCACGTGGCGAGACCCACGAATGTCAGTGTAGTGCGATGAGAGACACGGAAAACAGCAACCCGATTTCGCGAATTTCTCGTGTTTCGTGCTATTTCACTATTGGATGAGAGTTCTAGGTCCCTCAAAACCCCAGAATCTAGCAAGATCCAAACATGTGGATCAACTTTTAAGCTCCAAAAAATCAAGGAAATGTGAATCGCTGCAAAAAAAAAACCACGGATGGAGAGAGAGGAGAACACATCCATTACACCTACTGCCTCCAGGCTGAATGACATAGCCATAACCATAACAAGGATATCCATCAATTTTCAGCTGTTTCCAGCTATCGGTGTGGAAATGTGAACAGAGTTGATAACAGGCGGCAACATGGAATACTTCTACAACGACTGAAAAATAAGGAAAGAAGATTTGGCTAACCTCCAAAAATTCTTGCAAATGTTTCCAAGCAATCAGCCACTGGTAGAAGGTAGACCACAGTCACTTCCGAATATTCCTCTATAAACACATGAGTTTGTATGATATCTGCTAGTTATATGTAGAAATATCCGCTAGTAACATGAACTCAAGCCTCTGCTCTCGTGGTTACAATAAGTCAGGCCCCTGCTAATCATCCCTAAAGAATCCCTAAACTTCTTAGCCTTCAGTTCACTCACTTTCGAAAGGTGACGGCATCTTCATGTTCTCGAAAACCTCCTCCACCTCTTTAACACATCCAGCGCCCATCAAAACGGTTACCTAAAAACATAGAAAAAAAAACATTGCAGTGAATAATCACTGTAGATGAAGTTAAACTTCAAGCAGAATGGAGAAGAATCACAATAGGAATGAATGGAATTAATGTCCATCCATGCCGATTTTTTGTGTCGTTGTCAATGAAAACAGGTGATAATGGACGTTATGAAGAAACTGCAACTTAGAAACTAGATCCTCTTCCTCTACTCTTCCTCTACTACTTCGAAATTCTTTGGGCTCTGAATATCGCTGCCGTTAGAGCTCACAAATGTTGCCAGCTTATCTTTCAGTTTTGACCTGTTAGAAGTTGGCTTACTCAATATATAGAAAGAAGTGTTAGATCAGAATTTTGGAAGGACATATAGCGTAGCCATATCTATCCTGGTCAAAGATTACCATAACCGAGTAAAAAAGGTACAGATTAAGAATGGCAATTAACGTCAAACATACCAGGTCATGTACGGCAACAGGTTGCAAGGCGAACTCGAGACGGAAACAAATATCTCTTAAAGTAATCCCAGGAGAAGATACAATGGTCATCAGTACGCTCTCGCTCATCCATCGAACTGTTGCTGGACATAGCTCTCCTAAACAAGAATGTTGAACATTTTGAAATTGGAAACAAATTCTTAATGCTATAACCTGTTGGCATTGTCCAAGGACGTGGGCAGACAACCCTTCCACAGACTTTCACACACCAGGCGTTAGCGAATTCAGCGGCTATCCATCGGTGTTCATCAACGCCCACGCAGATTATCTTGAGCCACATTAGTATTGGAATTTAGTACTACTCAGAGTGGAAGCAACCAGGTATAAAGCGCTTACCTGACAAGCAGACGAAAGGTCCTTCAAGGTCTTCTTAATGGAGTCAGTCGTTAAACCAGATGAGTTCTACAAACATCACTGAATTATATGGAGCTATAATTTAAACCTATACTTATGCATAACATGCTGCACACATTCTCAAGTGTGGTCTAGTATAGTTTCTTCAAATCTAGTGGACTTAAAAAGAAGGAAGCGGACACGTACGTAACAAGAACGTGGTATGACCTCTTAAGAAGGTTTCAGCCTTTTGTTGCTGCGACAGTCGCCCATGGTTAAGCACAGGTCTGTGACGTCACGGCGGCGTGGGAGCGGCATGGATGTAGCGACAAGAGCATTCTCAATTTTTTGCTGTGGCGCACCCAGCGGCGTGCGCAGTATGTACATGACATGGGCTGAAGTTGTCATGTAAGCGCCGGTTACCCAATTCTACCAGCCTAATTAACGTCTGGTGGGTCGCCGCCTCATGTTGAATTCCTGCAGCCTAAAGGTCGAAAATGTGAGTATTGTACTGTAATGCATGAGTGGAGGATTTCCACCTCGTTGACTCGCAGGCGAAATGAATATCCAGCCAGTAGCTTTTCGCCTATTCAAGATCACATGCGACAAGCTCGTCGTATTTGCTCAAAACTACACCTATCGAAGAAGACTGGATAGTTTTTCATAGGAAAAGGTAGCAGTAGAAGGCTCCCTCTCGGAAAAGGAGAGGCCAAACCTTGCCAGTAGATCAATGAATAGTGACTAAAAATGGATCAATCTAAAACAACAAAGGCACATATATTCATGACTTGTTCGAGATCATTTTATGATTGACCCCCCTGGGAATTCCAATTATTCTTGCTCAGTACCTCACGACAGTGAGAGCGAGCTTCAAATAGTTGTTTGTAATACTTTCCAGAAGGTAGATGTGAGCACTATGAGGGTTATCTAGCCATCAGCCAATAATGTAGGCTCGATACTGACTTCCGCGAACAACGAAAAAGAAATAGCTGGGTGGGGAAGGGTATTTTTGCAAATGATCATGAGGTCTGGAGAAATTACGGCTGGAAGAGGACGAAATGTCAAGTATTGCTCACCTTTATATCAGACAGAGTGGCACCAAAAGCTTTAGCCGAAGAGATGGGATAATAAACAGCTCTCAAGTTCTTCCGTTCAGATACGGCAATGTCCAGCAAGTACTCTTCAAAGGGCAATGGTGGATGTTTATCAGCCGGTTGAGACCTGACAAATCCAAATTGTAGGACCACAATAATTGTACAAATATTTTTGTACTGATAGGTGCAACGGAGTTACCAGTCAATTGTCGTCAACAATGATTGCCATGTTGGAAGGGTGGGTAGTTCGGCTGCAGCTCCACCAAAAACATGAATTTGTTCCAGATGAAGATCGGTGTTTTCGAGGTAACGTATCTGTTTAATAGATTGTGCGCCCTGATCAAGCACAGCTTGCTCAAACATGGAAAATACGTCATCATCTACAGACACATCCAAGAAGCCCTAAAAGAAGAAAATTAACGCCACACTCCAAAGAAGCCACTTGTTCCTGACGCTCATTGCCTACTAGGTTCAAAATTACTATTGTATATCGGACATATTGTGTTAATATCACTACCACAGATGTTAATAAGTATCTGTACGAATTTCACTGGATAGAATCGTGGTTTGATCACCACCTAGAAGCAAATCTGATACAGCACCAGACATATGACTTGCACGGTATATTTCTTGCTAGGCAAGAGTAAGAACAAAAAAAAAGAATAGAAACAATTACATTGTTATGGAATGATGAAGCAGCTGCAACAAGGGCACCAACGAGGTCACCTTGCAGTTCATCGCTTTCTTCAACGCTGTCGTCCAACATATTGAGTACCTCCAACGTTTGTTCAACAATATCAGGATGGAACCGATGAGCAAAGAAATGACGGAAGCTGAAATACACACGAAAATTCATGAGCAAAGAATGACGGAAGCTGAAACACACACAAAAAATGCACAAATGGTCAACTTGGAATTACACTACAATGTTTGCAAAAGCACCACACCACAGGAACTGATAGACGGTGATGTGAAATGTTTAGCTCCTAACGGAAACATGAGCACTGAACTTTCAACTCTTGAAAGTATTTTTCAGTTAGAATAGACGAGAACCAGAGGTGTCCAAACTTTATGAATCACTCAGTGTAGAACACGAGGTGATTAATTCTATCACGACTAAATAGACAAGAAAAGAGACAAATGCAAGAGGGCATCTGTTGAATTCCAATGCAGAACTATCTGCATGCAACATAATTGCCCTTTCAATCTATCATTTCTGCTTTGAAGTCAAACGACAACAAATTCTAAAGATACTGTCAACTGACGGGGTTCCTTTGTCAATAATAAATTATGCACATGGTGAATGCCTTAATTTCTAGTCTGTTGTTCATCAATAACTTGACAACTCACTAGTATGACAATATAGCCTGATTCTTTGTAATCACCATCAGTTGTGGGTCCATGGCTCGTGATCTTGAAACCAACCCATCGGATCGCAAAACCTGGAACATGGAAATGTTCCAATATTCAATTCAAGAATCTACTAGTATCTGAATAAGGAAACAGAAATGGTTGTCGCTCACAGGACAACAACAGCTGCACTGAGGAGGTAAAAAACGAAAAAAAAACCCAGATATTAAGATTCTGTGAGCGTTTAGAAACTCTTTTCTAGAGCTTCTGACCATGGAAAAGCGTCGATTTGTACTCGAGCATGTTGAATTTTATTGTTGAAGAGACTAATTTCTCTGACAGAAAAAAAAGAAATTTGTATACATATACTCACCTGTAAGGCATTTGAGATAACAGCAGCTGATAGTTGGTCCAGTATTGACTCGGAAAACGCCCCGTCCGTTGAGTGAATAAGAATGGACTGCAATCATATAAATAACTGTCTTCAACTTCATTACAACTACTGAGCAAGCTTTGGCTTACTGAGAAACACAAAGCGAGCAGACTACGGCAGGAGGTAAAAAACCAAAAAGAGGTGTGCTGCACAGATTTCTGTTGAATTTTGCATTATGCTCAAGATTAAAGGCAGCACTCACGGAAATTTTCACTTCTGAAATGAGTCGCTTACCATGTAGCCGGCCGCTGGACAATCGCAACAGTAAGTTGAACACCGTGAATGGCCACCTACCCGTGAAGATACTGCCGTGGGCACATCTGCCGATATGGACAAAAATGGCTTCGTCGCGCCAACTAACGCCGTTGACAGGGTGTGCGCATGTGGTCCAGCGAACGCTTTTTTATGAAATTCGCACCATTTGCAGGGTTTCGTGGCGGGACCCATCACGGAACACTCGTCCGCGCTTTAGACAAACGTGAAATACCGCCATAATTTTCTGTGTTTTTCGCGTGTTTCACGCTACTTCATCGTTGTAAATGAGTTCATCGTCCCCAAAAACCCCGATATACCGCGAAATCTTGAAACCAAAAATTTCCGTGAGTGCTGCCTTTAAAAGAAATGCAGATGCTGCTACCATGTTAGTAGACCAATCAAGAGGATGTCAGTTGATCTCGGCTACTTGCCAGCTGAGTTTTACGAAAATAAATGGATGCGAGACTATGGGGTGGTTTGCTCAAGCGAGACTGCATGTTGCTTTGAGAAGAAGCCCATACGAGCTAGAGGCGAACTAGGTTTCCGAAACCGAGCTTTAGCTATGGTATTAAACAATCTACAGAGTGGACCGCACGGTAATTGGTTTATTTGCCTGGTTAACCCATTGACGACCGCGCGGCTCACCGGTGAGCAGCGCTTTTTTGCATGGTTCAGTTTGAAAGATCACTGAGCTGAATGACCTATCCGGTTTTTTTTTCTTAGAAGGTAATGCAGTACTACTACCAAGTCAGTGTGGTTAAAAAATGCAAAAGCATGGAAAGACTCGACCGTCAATGGATTGACCGTCTAATGCTTCCGAGGAAGTCGCAGGCTATTTGCAACTTTGATGCAAATGAAAGCTTATGTAGGAAGCACTGCATGTATCCACCGCACCAAGACGACTCAACAATGACTTACCAGAAGAATGTTTACTGCAACGCAGTGATGAATATGAGGAAGTGATGAAGGAGTTTGCGAGCGTAATGGTACGGGGCTTGTAACAGACTGTTCTGAGGAGATCACCATCTGAACACAATCTGTACATAAAATAACTGAAACAAGGTATATCCTCCTCTTCTTTCCGATCATAAGTCATAAGCACTTTTGTTCGCATCACACCTTCCGAAAAACAACATATGGACCTCCCTTTTCAAGGAATGCTACTATCTATACAATACTCTTAGAAAATCTACTACAGTGCGTTTCATAATTATAAGAACACCCTTAAATTCTGCGTTTTCAGGAAAAAACAGTCGACGAGGAGTTTTCCTGTCATAATTGCTAGATCCACCACCTCGAAAAACTATTCCAGCCAAAACTTGAGAATCACTTCTCAACCGCTAATTTTTCTACAAAATTTAGAATGTTTACACGCCGTTCCATATTATAAGAACACTTCGAGAAATCAAACATTTCGAAGCTGAAAAATGAAAGGCACGTCAAATCAATAATCTATGGGCCCTCCAGGTTTCGTAACTACTTCAAGTAGTCGTCGAGGCATACTGGAAGCGAGGTTTACAAGCGTCGCAGTGTCGATGTCCTCCCATGCCTGTAGGATTGCACTTTTCAGTTGCTCAACTTTGTTAAATTGCTGCTATTTGCGTAGATCTTTCCATTGATGATTCCCCAAATGTTTTCTATCGGTTTTAAGTCCGGACTACAGGGTTGGCAAGAGCAGGACCTTAATGTTATTTGATCTTAGTCATGTAAACAATGAATGGATCGCATGCACCGCAGCATTGTCTTGCTGGAACACATAGCCCCGTCGACGTTGTCCGTTCAAAAAAGGTAGAAAGTGTTTTCTGAGGGTTGCCTGATAATCTTCGGAGTCCATTCTGCACGACACAGATGCAAGGTAGCTTGCAGCCTTGCGTTTGCATCGTGCTGAATGGACTACAGTCGCTGGAGAACTCTCCCCATACCATAACACTCCCACCTCCAATGTTTCGGAGACTAAAGTAGATGATATCATTGCGGAGATCGCGCCAATAAGAACTATATCGATCAGGACCGTCCGGATTAAACTTCTTTTCGTCCGAAAAGACAACCTAAGTAGGTTTTCCTTACTACAGTCTGCCTATCGGCAACACCGTAACCTTTGACCAGTCTGTCGTTATGTTTTGCTGACACAATTCGTGCAGCCTTGTGCTGCTCAGTAACCTTCGGCACTTTCTTCATCTGTTCTCTAACAATCGTATTGCTTCTTTTTGACATCCTCCCGACTGTTGTCTTGGACAAAGAAAGCTGCAAAACCAAGGGGATCCTATTTATTGAAGAGGTGCAGTTCGATGCAGCCCTTAAAATCATTCGCTCATCGTGAGCAGACTCCTTGCGAGGGCGGCCGCAGCTCAGATTGCGTTTGTAGGAATCGGTGCGCGGGCATCCGTGCAAAGAGCAGATAAATCGTCCCAACTGCCTAGCAATTCCGCGAATGCTAAGGGCTGCACGGCGGAGAACCTGGATCTGAGCCTTTTCTTCAGAGGAGAGTAGGCGACCACGTGACATGTCCAGCGACGTATATGTGTTGCATACTTATCTTCAGAAACCCACCGATACACAAAGTCTGCTTTTATTCAGGTAAACAGTTTGATTTCTTAAAGTGTTCTTATAATATGAAACGGTGTAAAAACATTCTAAATTTTGTAGAAAAGCTAGCGGTTGAGATGTGATTCTCAAATTTTGGCTGAAATAGTGAGGTGATGGATCTAGCAGTTATGACAGGAAGATCCCTCGTTGACCACTTTTCCTGGAAACGCGGAGTTTGAGGGTGTTCTTATAGTTACGAAACGCACTGTATATCTACACAAATATTTACCACTGGACATTGCTATATATCGAGAACGTAATCTTCTGAGCTACTTACGCGAGTGGCTTTTAGGAATGCCTCGAACTGTTTGTTGGAGGTCGCCGTTACTGGTAAGGCCTGATGTTCACTAAAGTAATCGATAGTGTCACTTTCAACCCTATATGCTGGAAAGAATATCAAAATACATGAAAAGAAGGCGATTTGCAACATCGAATGCGTTTTTGAAGAAAGACGTCTTTGACTCAGCTGTCGATAGGGGCGCCGATGCCAGCTGGAAGCGCAGGTCTCTCATCTCCTGAAAATAGTAACCGTAACGAAATCCATCTACAGTACAGATCTTTCATTACTTTGTGGGAACGCACTAATATTAGCCAGTTTTTAACCATAACACTAAACATGATGTGCTTGCAGCAGATCTTCTAGCTTCTTTCAATCAGGCAAAGGATGCAAAAAGTACGTAACTGGGAGTTGATAAAGAATTGGGGGCAGCTCATTTTGATGGTTTGGTTCTTTGAAACTGCATATTTTCAACCAATTCAATTTACGACTTTGCGTTCATAGCTTAATATTCTCAAGGCTGGACCCACTTTGGCAGCCTAATTTACTGAAGGGGGAATACAAGTGGATGTGCTAGAATATGTGGTAAGATTTCTGGCAGATAGCTAGACATGCTAGCGACGAGAAGTGAAATCTTGCAAAGCGTTTACTATTTGCTCCTACTTTCAGATTAATTAACGCAAACAAGCAACCTGAAAAGTAGACAGATTCCGCACGATCCTCTGTAGATACGCCAACCGTGCTGGACGTACCATTTCCCGAACACCAGCTGCCATAAGTGACTGAAAATAGCATACATAAAAAATGCAATAAAGAGAATTAGATGAATACCTCGTACTTACTTGTACGGTCTTGCCGCGAGATTCAGGCATATACTCATGCATTATATCCCTTACAACTGCAGGGTCAAGCCAGAAACGGTAGACTGGGTTCAGAAAGAAACCAACTGCTCGAATCATGATCAGCTGAACAACGAAGACAAATAACGATGACAATAGAACATGTTGCTTTGTAAAAAATTACCATGTCTCGTTCACGGGAAGTGAACCGACTTCGGAGATGTAGGCGGTTCTGTTCACTGATAATATCGACGCTGTCTAGTGGACGCTTCTTCTTTGCCCCCTATATGGACAACTATTAATAATCGAAATGCTGGAGTACGAAAAAATACAATTACCGCCTTCTTCATAGGTGGTCTCTTTTTTATTGGATCAATTGCCACTGTGCAACGAGTGGTGGGTAGGAGACTCTCTGACGTACCGGCCTTAAAGTATCGCGAAGAAAAAAATTACGTTAAGGAGAACAAATACATAAAATCGGAGATAATAACAATAGTCTTGCATGCTCAGATACGTTCTATCAGACTCTGCTGGGCAACCCTAAGATTCATAATACATGGATATTCTAAAAGGGCAGTGATAAATGAAATTCTAACGTTTCGAAGTGAAAAAAAACATACTGATTATGTTTTGAGTGCTACATGGCCAGGTGATCAGAAAACTCTCGAAATAAAATAAAAAGAGCTCACATGTAGCAACTTCTTCGATTTCGTTAGCTCCAGCTCGCTCGGCATAAGACTTTTCACATAGCTATTCCAGTCCTTTTTCAAATTTGCAACCCTAAAGTAAGAGGTGGCATGAAATGTCTTCATTTGAAATAGGCAATGGATTCGTACCTGGACTCAACAATGTGCCGAATTTTATCCGACTGCCTTCGGAATCGTGCAATGAACCAGCCAACGCAAGAATTCTGCCGTGGATCCACATCCCAATGACGTTTTAAATGGCTGAAAACTGGGGATGCAAATATAGAGTCAAGATAATACGTACGTTTCACGAAACTAACATATAAAGGGCTGAGTCGAACCCAGCGCAACCTTCATGGGGTCCAAGCGGAATCAGTTCATCAATCTCATCTGTTGGATTCGCCATGACGAGAGCCTGAGAAACAAGCGCCACGTAGATATCGTAGTTGTTTCAAATTCAAATAATTATATCATGACTTATAATAACGGGCTTACTTTGTGTGTCACGTGTGTGTGTATGTGTGTGTGTGTGTCTGTGTGCACGAAATTCAGGAAGCGTGGCCTAGAGTACCGATACGACCTCTTCATCGTTAAATGAGAGGTCCGCCGGGTCCAACAGTGTGGTAAGGGTGCGCCGGCGCCCAAAGTGGGGGGAGACGGGTCCACCGCTGTGATAAAGGCGCGCCGGCGTCCAAAGTGGGGAGAGACGGGTCCACCGCTGTGATAAGGGTGCGCCGGCGCCCAAAGTGGGGGGAGACGAGTCCACCGCTGTGATAAGGGTGCGCCGGCGCCCAAAGTGGGGGGGAGACGGGTCCACCGCTGTGATAAGGGTGCGCCGGCGCCCAAAGGCATGCCGATACCC
>KN726347.1:6330-19015 GCA_000816745.1 Ancylostoma duodenale
TGCAGTGGTGTGAAAGTAAGAATTCCCGTAGCCAGAACATACACCAAGTCTATTTTTTTTTTCGACTGCAGCTCTACCTTTTACCAGTTAAAGCATTTAGGAAACTTGCAAAAATGCTCTTTTTTCAGAGGTTTCCTAATGTATGGTTGCTTTGTGCATTTCTGATTATAATAGCCTGTACAGTTAGCATAGATTGCTGGCATTACGTCTGGTAAACTTCCGATTACTGTTTTACCTTACTGTGACGAATTTATTGTATTCACTGAACCTTAAATTCCTGTGATACGTGAACTTCGTTCACACCCTTGAATAAATAAATGAGTAAATATCTGCAGATTCCAGTGCAATCACGCTGACGTTGACGAATTGCGTTGAGAAGTGCTTTGGACGGATACGTCTGCGTCGTCGGCGATCCGTCATCGCAGCGTTGTCGAGCGCTCATCTTCGCTGTCGACGTGTTCGCACCCATCGCTGACATGCGTTTTTGCGATTTCACCTGCGAGATCCAGATAGCGACTCTCGCTAAGGGGTGTGGCACATCCGGGATTAGCGACGCCGAGCGCCGAATTGGGTGCGAGAAACACCTGCCTGGGTACGAAATTGGTCCCATGTGGGAGCTATTAATTCATGGAAAGATGGGCAAATTTCAGTGTTTACCCAGAAAACGTGAGGCTACTTGGCTCATGTAACTATGTACATGTAAAAAATCTGCTTTTGGTAATGTGATCAGGTAAGAAGTTCCAAAATTCCAGAGTCAGTTTGGCCCTCAAGGAATTTTAGGGAATTTTCAGAAGCAATTTATTTCAGGATTTTCGGAAATCTTCAGGAGCAATTAATTTCAATATTGTCGACAAGTTGCTGACATCCTCTGCAACCAAGAAGCTCGCTGGCAAGTTGTTTTTGTGAAAAAGCAGCTAACAACTTGTTTTCGCTCTTCCTAGTCTACAAATTGTTGGAGGAAAAGGTTGCTAAAAACTTGTTTCTGGATGGCATGATGGCGTCAAACTTGTTGACGATGATTTGCTAGTTAAAAGGTTGTCCGCAAGTTGTTCTGGGGTAAAAGTGGGCTGACAACTTATTCCAGGGATTCTGAACAGTCCTATATTTTTTTGTGACTTTCCGAGATTTGTCTCACGTTTTCCAGAGGGTCGCCAAGAGAAAATATGAGTGACTACGATGGATCCGGACACTCATGGATTTGCCCGGTGTGTCACTGTCCTCATTGATGACTCATTTGTGACTGGTTAACCTATTTGGCTGTATCGTATGTCAGGTAAATAGTGCCCGCCGTACACTGCTGTGCACATCAAAAGCCGATGGCAAACAACGCCCACGCAGAGTGCTACCCCTTCCGGGTGCAAGGAAACGTCTGGAACATGGTGTAGAATTGAAGTTCTCACCTCACAGAATTTTCTACATTCCTATCGCTATTGATTTTTGTTAGTATGTCCTGCAGTTCTTATAGATGTACTGTCCTGTGATCGTTTCCGCAGATATCAAGGAACAGATGCTGGCATATGAACCGGGTGCAGATGTGTCGGCAGCGTAATTCTATCGTACCACCTGACCTAACACGCAAGGTGCAGCGGAAGGAAGATTGATGTGCGCGGTACTCTAATGTGCGATTAGGATGAATAACTAAGAGAATAGAGCGCTTAAACACACTATGTCACGATATTCCCTCTAGGAAATAGTGAGGTGGGTGCACTGGAGAATTCAGGGATTTCTGTCTCACCATTTAAAGGGTATCACAATTATTACTCCTTCGGATGGAATACGGAGTCTGTAACAGTCCTGAAATTCGGTGGGTTTTTGCGACTCCGATCAGGGATGAGCAGAGGTATTACATACATGTGAAAGTATGGAAATAGGAAAATGAGAGTAGTCCAAAATGTAGGGAATTTGGAAGGACAAAAGCAGCAGATATGAGTGGACATAACTTAGTTACTGCACACTCCTCAAAAAAAAACTAGCGGTTAGAAGCTTGGATGGCGTCACAATTCAGAATTTTACGATGTTCTGAATCGGAAATCTGTTAATCTGATTTAACATCGGTAAACTCAGGGATGCATCCTGGCCCTGGGCCTGAGGTGGGATTTGATGATGCGATACCCGAGTAAACCAATGATGGTTAGTGTTACTGGTCATGTTACACACGATGTTATCCTAAGAGACACAGGACATGAAAATTTGATTTGCTAGCCTGATTTCGTTCGCTTATGCGTTCATGCTAGTCCTGGATCCATGATTGAGATGGGTAAACGTGTCGGAAACCCCAAATTTACGGTAACTCAACCAGCCAATACATCACTAGTCTCAAGTTAAGTAACCCATATACTATGTACCCATATATTACCCATATACATATTACTTGCCCATAATTAATCGTATTGGTCAGTTCTGATGTATAGCGCGTTCTTGTGACGCACAAATAAATAAATAAATAAATAAATAAATAAATATACATGACGCTGAATCCCACGAGCTTCCTTACTAGGACGTCACCAATCATATGACCATCTGGACTTCCTCTCGCCATATCCTCCACTCCATTACTGGTTCAAACCCATTATGACTCTCTTGGTTCAGGACTGCGAAAAGTAGTCCAATATCAAAGGTGATAGTTGTTATTCGGGTTCTTTTTGCCTAAATGTAGGGCAACGGCGTCGGCAACAACTTTTTGACCCAAATTATGTGTGAAACGGGTCGTAGTGGAGTTGAAGATACACTAAAGTACTCCAACCCTAGCTTTC
The DNA here is from genome assembly GCA_000816745.1 of Ancylostoma duodenale. NCBI lineage: Eukaryota > Metazoa > Nematoda > Chromadorea > Rhabditida > Ancylostomatidae > Ancylostoma > Ancylostoma duodenale. The sequence continues at coordinate 9,084 of KN726347.1, forward strand.
GGGACCATTTCAGTGCATCACACTGGCGTCAAAGACGATCAACTGCGATTTCACGTTCAAAGCAAGGCTAACGCCGAAGGACCATTAAAATTATCCTCAAAAGCGGACAACTTTCCCTGGAATAACAGTAACTCCCTTTGAACATCCACAAACGCACAAAAATCTATACAATTTTATTCAATTAGTAAAAGTTATTGTGTACACATAAGAGAAAAACCTAGGGAAGCTCAATCTCGTCAATAAGATTCCAAAGGAGACAGCACACGTATTCTCATGATCACCATCTAAACACCAAGTAACTAGTAATTACACTGTACAAAATTATTTTCAATGAAATGACCGGAAATCAACGAATATTCACAGACCAAGGTGTGTGAATTGCTGTTAATCAACCGAATACTATGTACAAGCAGAATTAAGAAGAATCTCTATGACAGCATCAAAAGTGACTGCTTAGAAGTCAGCAATGGCATTTTATGAGACGAACGCATAAAATTTTAGAAGTATTTGTTTGCTTATTATAGCAATGGTAAGAGAGACACAAGATGAAAGGTACTATGTACAGAAAGTGTTCTCTAACTGTAAACATAGATATAGTTATAAGTAAACGAATAAACCGGTTTCGTGAACTAAGAGCCAACATATTTGGCATTTTAAGGCTAACAGAAGGAATTCTTCGGGAAAAATCAGAAAAAATTGCTTGAAACAGAGCTAAGGCGGTGCTCATCCGAGAGGAAGATCGCTCGCCTCTTGACGAATTTCGTATTTGGCACGTCGTACACATTTCGGGCAGTCTTCCATTTTGCTGGCACATTCAGCATGCAGCACGGAGAAACATCGCGGACACTGAAGAACAAACTATAAGGATTTATTTGTACATTTCGTGGGTCAATCTTAATAATATCTTAATAATCTAGACGTTGGTTATGCTTCACATTTTGTTCCCATTTCAATTATCTGAACAAGTTTTATGGGTATTATATGTAGATATGGTCTGGTAGCTTACGTACTGCATTTGTTCTTTCTCTGCAATTAAAGAAACTTTCTCTGCAATTACGGAAACCGAACCAGCTGATCAGCCGGCCGACAACATGCCGCAGCCGTAACTGCAGACAAGTCACAGATGCACTCCCTATGCCTAATTAGCGCAATACCACCTCTAAACTCCAGATTAAACTCGAACAGAACAGAAGTGATGAAAAATGTACAAAGACAAGATGATCAATAAGCTAGAAGGATTGGTTTGAAATATAGTGCGCGAGGTGAACAAAAACTGTTTCCCTCCTTACTTCGTCCATATGTGGCACTGGAAAAGGAAGTTTTAAGCTCGGTCGAAATAGGAAGCTCGCTTGGAGTGAAAATGGTGAAACTGCACACCGTTAATTGCCGCTGGAAAACATTACCCTCCAAAAAACCGAAAACACTATTCTATTAAGCCACTCATGGAGGATGGAAAGGAGCAGGCGACGATTGTCAACGAAAAAAAAGAGAGTTAGGGTGATGGGTGCAGTTTAAATTGCAAAAAAAAATATAAAAAAACAGTTAGTATCGTGCGCGCAGTTATCTGATGAGGAATTGATCCAATGATTAAGTGCAAAAAATCTTGGCGCAGTGGTTGGCAACTGCAAATTGCGGTCATGACTCAAGAGTGGACAGGATCCGCACTTTGGATCGAGGAGGTAACACATTCCATTTAGGTACTAACGAAGGTAACGTATACCTTATGGAAGATTATGGCAGAAATTGCTTGATTCATATCTTATCATTTCTATCAACAACCCCGACGAAAAAAAAAACAAGGTTTCTGTGCCAGAAATTGAGATGCGCTTTAGAAAACATAGTCAATATTTTCTGTGACCACAATGCAAACTGCTATTATCATAGAATATGCAGAAAAAAAACTTACTCGATGAGTTGTCTCGGTCTCGAACGGATATATCACCTCCGGAGCTTCACATACTTCACAAATGAAACCCTTCTGACGACATAAAGAGCAGTGCATGACGTGATCTACGGCATGCTTAAGAAATCCGCGCACTTGCTTTTCCAGCTGACCATTGTGAAGAAGGATCAAGTCCTGGAGAAAATGTAGTTCTAACCAGTTTTCCAAGGCATAAAGTGACATTTCAACTCAAGTATGTAACTTACACTTATTGAATAGGCGTGAATATCATTGTACAGATGATCCCGTGGCCATACCCGCCTTCGAAAATCTTCCGCTATCGATTCGCGACAATTAAATAGATACATTGAAGCAATCTGAAGCTGCTCTCGGAGAGTCTGGAAAGAAGTGCTCTGCAGAGAAATGGTGGAATAGGGGATTTTTGGCTCAAACCTTCATAGTCTTCATAACGGGCACATGGTCGTAGAGGGTGGGATTGTGTTGATCAATGCGTATAACAGGGGTGTCCTGGAAAAGCAGCATTTCCAGGTATTCAGAGAAAGGAATACATTATTTGTACCACCTTTCGGTAACACCCTACCATTCTTGGATGTGTTTCGACAACAATAAACCCCGCCGCACTCTCGTACCCACCTGATTCGCCTCAATGAAGGCACGTCCACGATCTGACACAGGCCGCTGTTTCCAATCCCAGCTGCGAAGAACACGTGATGGGATCGGCATTTCTCCGCCAGCCCGCATGCAATCGGCACAATAGTACAAGCCATCGATGCCGCAGACTCTGCAAATTGTGGTGCTCAATGGAGCCAGAATTTCGTAATCAATTTCGACTTTACCGGAAGCAGAAAAAAACTTTTTTGTATCAATCTCAGCTACCAAGACGAAGATACGAAGAAAGGATCACACACCCATATTTGGAAAATGCAGCTCCAATAGACTTTCTGCACATGGGACAGCGGAAGTCCTGCGAATCCAAGCCATTTTCACGAGGTATCGTGGTTATGACTGTCGTCACGTGTTCAGAGGCAGCCGCGGACGCCTTTCGAGATGAAGAGTTCTGCGAAATAAGAACACCAAAATAACCGAATATAGGGGAGTTATGCATCCAATTTTTGTTGTGAAACAGACCTCGTCTTCCCCTTCTTCCGTATCAGTATTCATGAGAAGTTCTTCGGTTTCATCCAAGCCATCAGCAAGCTAGAAAAGCAACGTTTCTCTCATAGAATGACTAACAAAACCAAAAAAAATATGAGAAGTAAAAAAAGAATCGTCCTTCAACTGAAAAGACAGAATGGAGTGATAATGCAAACAAAAATCACCTTTTCGGTCGACCCACTGACTTCCATAGCTGTCCTTAGCGCTTGGTCGAAGCTGACAATGCATCCAGAAGTTTCAGGCGATGATGATGTGGAAAGCATGGCGCTACCGCTTCTATCCAAATCAGGCTAAATGAACTGTTTCTTTTAGAGCAAATCCATCGACGAAATTGTCAGAAAATAACAAGACCAACACTTCATAATGAATTTCACTCACCAAGCTTGTTTTTGGTTTCTTCCAACTCCTGCTCAGCAAGCTGTTGCTACCAGGAGCTGCTTCAGCATGAAACAACTCGTCATGAAGAGACGTCCCTATCAGGGAATCTGCCTGGAAACAAGAGTACAACATCAGAACGCACTTTGGAAAGCAAACAATGTGAATTGGAAGCTGGAAGTGTATAGAGAAATCAACCCTACCCGATAGTCAAGTTCTGGGATACGGACCAAAATATCCACCGATCCCTCCACTTGTTGCTCATCAGCAGGTGGGTCAAACACATCAGGAAGTTCTGTTTCTGCTTCTGTAGGTTGGGCACCCATTTCAGCATCGGGATTACAGCAGTCTTGTGGTTTGTCAGCTGACGTTTTGGGAGCACCATGTTGTTCAACAAGAAGAGGTTCCAACACATCTGCAAAAAAGCAGACTCGAATGCAATGCGACGCAAGTGGAACGATAAAAGAACAGCAACACTGCACTATGGGTACCTTTGGTATCTGCAGACCGATCTTTGCTACTATTATGCGTTTCTTCCACACGAACTGGCTCATTCTCTTTACCATCAGAAATGGAGCTTACGCTGCCAGGATTATTATCCCTGAAGAAAACGTTATAAATAAACAAACAAGACAGTAACATGAAGCCGATAGTAGAAAGAAAAAATAGAATGAAGACTTCTGATGCTCTAACAACAATAGCTTTACCTATGCTCGGATTCTATACCACTGTCCAGCGTTTCCGACTGCTTTATTCGTGTTTGAGAAGCAGAGTGCGCTGAAGTGCCTAACTCTGTTAATCCGTCCGCTAGAGTGCTTGCCTTAAAGAGGAAAGAAAATATTTTAAAAAAATGGAAACTGTATTGAAGAGAAAGGAGACACGTGTAGGTGAACTCACAGACTCGCTTTGCGAACGAGATCCTTTCGAATTGGATTCGCTGCTGCTTCTGGAAGATTTACGAGGACGCCTTGTGCGGCGCGATACAATCAATGGCTGGAAATGATGCTATAAGAGCACAGAAATGAACCACTTGCAAGGAAAAAAAAACTTCTAAAAGCTGTTTCTGGAACAAGGCCTTAGCGAACACTTCACTCAAACCCCAGCTACAGAAGCGAAGAGAAGCAAAAACCAGATCAAGCCGAACTCACCGCAATATTTTGAGGAGGAAGCTCTCCATAGTTTCCGCCGATTGGCGTTGACGAGAAAATAATCCGCTCCGGGATCTCTGACCTATCAAGCATAGATGGGTGTGAATAAACGGAAGAACCATCGTCATCACTTAGAACAGCTTCTAAAATCAGCAATTTTAAGTTCATGGAGTTCCTTGGACAACAAAACTATCTCCTACGTCGATCTATTCGCTCTTTAGCTCGCGTTGGAGCCACCTTAACAGGTGAGCGCTCATCGACCAAGAAGTCGAGGGCTGGCAGCCCAACTTCCGATGCTTCACGAAGTGATGACGAGCGCTGTCTAGGAGCCAGCACACCAACTAAAAAGTGAACAAAACTGAAAAGATAAAGGCATTACATCATGGAATAATCCCACCTTTCAATGGTTTTCCATCAACTAGACCAGCCAGGATTAGCGGTGAAGGCGTCCAAGTGTTTAACAAAGAACTATTAACAGCAGCGTGAACGGGAAGAGATCCCAAGCCTTTCAATAAGTCAAGAACTTTGTCCATTTGTTCCCCGTCTCGAAGGTAAGCATTTTCACCATAAAACTGGCTAAAAGAATGAAATCAAAAGGAGCAGTTGGAAAACGTGACAAGCAAGACTAGTAACTAGGAGGAGCGCAAGTCTGAAGGAAACTTTATAAGGCTCACTTTATAGCCTTTGTTTCGCGGAGCAGTAACTGGAGGTAATGCTCCAGTGAATTCTGATTCAAAACTATCCGAATCCACGCCTGTCAAACAAGTTTGTGATTAAGAGGGAGAAATGCATGAAAACTGACGTTACTTACTCTTCCGCGGCCTATTTCAGATCGAATCTGATTCAATGAGTTGATCTCAGTTGTAATACTTCTATGTGAATACTTGGAGACGAAAGGCCAAAAGTTCTGAAGAAAATATTATACTAAAAAGAAGGAGGGAAACAACTCCATTCATCCACCTACCGGTTCTGGATATTTAGCGTATCTGGATCCCTTGACAAAAAACGGATCCCTTAGTCCATGAATGAACATGGCCTCAATGACGTTGCAGATATTCTGGGTGATTTCACTGAATTACAAGCAACTGATAAAATGTGACACTGCGGCTATTACGCTGAAGTCGATAAGAAAAGTTGCCTGGTAAGTAACAAAACAGCAGCAAAAAATATAATAAAAATAAGCCAAAAATCAGATGTAGGAAAGAGAAGTGCGAAAAACAAACCTTGGAACGCCATCTCTTTGTGTATATGGTGATGCTATGGCCGCTTTGAGCACAATTTCCAATTCTCTACTTATTCCAGATTTATGCTTTTCATGACTTGACATAACGCAGACTGTAACGATGAAAGAAGTGATTCAATCGCTGACTGCACTCACAAATAAACACGACAGAAGATCGATAATGCAAAGTCGAAGTTGCGTAATTCAACGAGGAATAGGAAATGGTGGCTTATTCATTTGTTTGGACGCAACGATGACTAATCAAACGGAAAAATGCCATAGTTCCTTCCGTTAAAAAAGAGTGGAAGTGGTCGAGAGAAATAGAATGAGAATTGGAACGCCGACATGATACCTCCCAGTGGAAGTTAGAAAGCATTGAAAATTGCCGTAGAGATACAATAATTGGATTAGACTGGCTATACGACAGTTAAACAAAATTAAACAGAACGTTCTCGAAGTGAAAGGTCGCGAAAACGGGAACAGATATAAGTACGTGCAGCTGAGAAAACTGTGACTACATGCGGACACTTGAACTCATGAAAATGATAAGCGAAAGAGAAAATAGCGAAAAAATGTCATCGAATGCAGCTGAAACCTTCTGTTGCTACCTTTCCAGCATTGATCGATGACTTCAGAAGTAGAAGCAAAAGTCACAAGATCACCTCTTTGTTCATTGGTGCCTGGAAGACGCTTGCAGCTTCTGGTGGAAAGCGATCTCCTGATGGAATCCAGTTTCGCTAATGCTTCAAGTGTAAAAAAGTGAACAGCAATTTGGCACGTGACCAGCAAACCAGGAAAAAGGGGCTGCCAAATCAAAGTCAGCTGGCTGCAACTAATTGCCACTACATAAAGCAATAAGCAATTTTTGATGAACATGGATTGCTGGGTAAGCTGCGAGAGAAAACAGAACATTCAACTGGATCCTCGCGGACTTCCCGCCACAGGAATGAAACAAGCCACTGCTCCGAAAGTGATAGCATGTCGAGCAGCAATCAACTCTCCGAATGCCCCTCCAGGTCACGAGTTACGATCGCTGATAGTACAACGCGGTGCAGAAACCGCATTGTTGTGTGGTGGACGAAAAAAGAGAGATAGCGTTAACAACCTCGTTTTACGTTATCAGTTCGCGACACGAACGTGGCGCGGCGCGAACAGAGAGCAGGTGCTTAGAAGTACCACTCACATAAAAATAAAATAGATGAAAAGCTTCGATGAAGGGGCAAATCAACGATTTCATGGGTGAGTCAGATGGGATGACTGCGAATTCCCCGCGATGCCGCTCGTGTGCAATGGCAGCTCCATACGGTTTCAGATAGAGTAAATATGGAACGATGAAAAAAAAGCTGCAAGAATTTGCGTGAAGCACTTGATAGGAGAAATTATTTTCCACAGAAAAAAAACTATTTTGCAAAGGAAAAAAAGATAAAACACGATTACATCTCACTTCCTTCTGCAAAACGGAAGTGGGACAACAAGCAAATTTTGCACCAGGCACAGCTACCAAATAAATTGGAAAGGAGGCCATAGTACGCGATACATTAGTGTGAACGCAGCTTAGCTCATTGTCAAGTTCTGAATACTGATCCACCACCTGACAAAGCTTGAGCACAAGTACATGGCAAGGGCAGCCTGACTGGAACTTTCATTTCTGGGCAGGATGCGATGCTTTGAAACAGAAGGTAGCTTATGACTATGTAGAGGCGATAATCAACTACATTGCCGGATAAGGTGTATATGGCAGTCAAAGCAGCTCCCCCACGTCAACATTTCACCATATCCTTAAAAAAAGGCGGCGAATGCTCGAGATTATCGAATTAAATCCTTTGCAGAGGGTTTCTGCATGCCAATATGTTATATTACATTATGACTATGGTAAACTGACACTTCTATAAAAACAGCACAAAATAACAAAAATGTCACTTTAAAAAAGGAAAAAGTAAGTGTCATCGCCTCATAGCAATGACTTATAAAAGGACTAGAATGAAAGTGCAGTAATTTCACTAGTAACAGTAAAAGAGTAGAAGCCCTAAACAGTGAAAACCATATACATAGAAAGAAGGAACTCACCGGAAATAGCAAAGCAGCTGATGCTACCATCAAAATGAAGCAAAATAATAGACAAGTAGCGACAGCCACAACTAGGGTAACTGAACCAACGAGCCGATAGCATGCCATTCCAGGACCTGCATACAACACTGAGCGGAAATATGACACACATGTATAGCGCTTCAAGAATCTTCTACACGTAAAGGACATTTCCGTGGCTGGATCACCTCCTGCCACAACCCATTCAGCAGAAGCTAATCTTCCACAGCAGAAATTGTAGGCTGTCAATTATCGCTTTGGATCTGCAGCTGGAAAAGGCACATGTGGAGAAACTGGGGTGCTCTACACTCGATATGAGCGCTTAAATATGCATTAGTCGAGCCTTGCTCTTTTATGGTGGGTTTCGAAAACGAAAGGAGAGGTCAGAGAAAAAAGATATTCGAGTTGGAAAACACGAGAAATCCTGTCATTTTTGAAACCCATTACATAAATAATTAGTTTCAAACGCGGCGGTAGTCGAAAAATATGCATTCTGCTTGCTTTTCTCATCACCCTCCCCAATTCGCACGCAGTATCGCGCTAACCTTTTTCTCTAATGTCTCTCCAACTATCGTCTCTAGTGAAAGGGACTATACGGCGACTGATAACTGGAGGAGCTTATAAATGACGATCCATTTCAGATTATCCATTTCATTTTTTTTTAAGTTTATTTTTTTCAACATTTGACAATGGTAACCAGCTGTGAATGACTGCTTCATTTCTCAAAATCCTGCGCGATTTCACGCAGTTTCTTAATGCAACGACACGATATATGCATAATTTACGTTGCACCTGCAAAAAACACGTATCAGCTGTAGGAAGAGAAAGGCAGAAGAAGAGAATGACAGTCAGAAGGCGACATGGCCGATCAATCAAGCAGGTTTGGTCGCGGGGCTACGAAGTGAGCGCAAACAGCGGCACGTGAGACACAGCGATGAACACTTGACCATTGCCGGGCTGCACCTGACTAAATGGACGGATTGGTAAGCATTAATAGGAGAATGGTCGTGTACATACCAATGTAGTGGTGTTTTTAATAATAGAAGAGTGCAGTCAGCACGCGCTCAGCTAAAAATACACCGCCTAGAATGTCCAAAAAAGCATAGAATACAGAAAAATTCCGTCAACAAATGCGAGATGTACAAATTCTACTTTATTTGGTTTTATTAAGCGAAAAGAAAGCAAAACTGCACATTTTCTAGCTCAATGCACTCTAGGCGCAATCAATACGATGAGAAGAGTTCCCAGACAAATTCTCCAAAATGAGCGACAAGTCAGAATCTCTCGAATTGAATGGTGAATTCGAAAACAGAAACCGCTTGGAATGTACAAAAACAACCAACAATAGAAACAGTGGGAGGAGAGCAAAATATTAGTCACGAGACAAGATCTTTGTCATAAGCCTGTACGCAATTACGTATACATTATATCCTACGGCAATTTCCCGCTGGCAATGTCACACCTTGCACCGCCATCGTGCGAATCACGTGGACACGTTTATGGTGGCGCCAGGATGGGGGATATTAGTGGATGAATGACCTCATGTAGTACGGGGACACGTGATGCAATAAGAGCGTAGGAATGATGCAATCGCTTCCATGAAGGGAGGCGATTGAGGTTGAAAATGATAGCAAACTAGCACGACGGGTAGTACACAACCGAAAAGTACTTACGTCTAGACGGAATGGGCATGCCAGAGTTTGTCAGAGCTCCGTACTCTCAAAAAGGTGCTTGTTCTGTGACATTCATGGAATGAAAACTCCAGTCCGGTTAGCAGACGGTCTTACCGTAATTTTAGCGCGTAAAATAAAATGTGGTCCGTGCAAAACTTTAATGAAAACAGGTAACTGTGTAATTAGGGGCTATCGAACGTCGAAGCATGTATTGAGGCTAATTTTAAGTTCAGAGAGGCTGGTTTGGACCAATTATGCTTGGGGAAATATAGTAGCAGTGCCTGCTTACCGGACTGAACTTGTTCTTGTCCAGGGTCTTGCCAGATCTGTTCTTCTGAGTTTGTATATATATATATATATATATATATATA
>KN726347.1:24980-37408 GCA_000816745.1 Ancylostoma duodenale
TAATCCTCCTGCATTGGGTTGCGGGAAGCCGGCCTTCTGAGGGGGAGGAGACGGCATAACGGGCCGTCTCCCCCATGCTGGGGAAATAGGGGGCAGAATGAGGAGAGTTTTCTCTGACAGGCCGTCTCCCCCTTTCAGAAGTCGAGTTTCCCGCAACCAGATGTAGGAGTTTTATATACGAATCGACGCAGAATGACGAGCTGAGTTCGCGTATAACCGTCCCATTCCACTACCTTTCCGGAGAATCCTGAAAAGTGGCCCCAAAGTTGGAAAATCCGGAATATTGATCGAAATGGCAGCGAGATACAGGCTTTTTCATGCAATAAGGTGTAAGTCTTTTGAAAGTTCAGGTGATCGGATAATGTCTAAGTACCGTATTTTCCAGCCAGACTGGTTCACCTGAGCTCGGTAGGCGCACAATGTTGGCATACCTTAAATTTTTCTTAAACTTCACGTGGATCTGCAGCCTCGAGAAGAGAACTTTTCATGGGACTTTATGTATGCTGCAATACAACATAAAGAGTAGATTCGCAAAATGTTTTGGATCCGATGATTGCTTCTTCCTGGAGCCCGTGGCAAGGCGACAAAAATCAATGCAGCGAAAAGTTCGTCAACTTTGGCGAAAGTGGCAGCGGGAGCCAGGTCCTCTCGGGACCCCAGCTCTCATCGCCAAAAGAGTAAACCTTACACTATTGCCGCAGGACCGTCCCTTTTTTCCATCTCCATTCTTTCGCCCATGACAGCTTCCCAAGCAAACCCTACTTTTCCGTTTTCCGGTACTTCGGCAGGAAATCGATCCGTGACGGGGAAAAACTTGTGCACACATGTTTTATATCATAACAGAGCTCATACAACAGCGGATCCGAATTCTATGAATACTTTCCCATCAGCAGGTTTGGAACGAGGGTATGAGCACTATTGTGCACTTACCTGCAGAACATCCGTTGACTGAAGTCCTCTCCAGAAGAATATGTTTATTGGTGTGAATTACTTCGGAGCTTCAACAACTACTTTATAGCTATATTTACTACTTGCGTCAAGTCCTAGGATTTTGCATAGCTAACCTCGATTTCGCAGAACGGAGGGGCCGGGGCTTCGCCTCGCCCCTCCCTTCCCAAAGTGATGGTCCCCCCTTGGTCCGGCCTGAAAGTGAAGGTGGGCAGAGCCTCTGTGTCGGGGTATTCCACCTATGCCTGGATGTATGTTCGAATTCAAACATTCGGTTTCGAATAAGTCAGCAGTTCGAATTTATGACAAAGAAGATGCAGTACAACTAGCTGGGAAGAGTCTTAGGCGTATGGCATATTTCACAGCGACGTTGTCGCCGCGATCGTTCACCCCTAGCGGTTTTCATGCAATTGCTCCCATGCCAGCACATTATTCAACGCAAGCATGTGATAAGATACGAGAACTTGTACAATTTTGTTCTCGTCATTTCTTTCTTCTTCTTCAGAGGGGCAATATCGTTCCGAAGCTTGCCATAGGCCTCAGAGCTTTCCCTTTTTTCGAATATTCGAACTTTTTTGGACTGAGTGCTGAGTTAACAATCGAGTTATTCCGTTTTTGTTCACTCCTAAGTGTAGTGGATACAGCATTTCACAGAATCTTCCGGAACTCTGAACTGAATGGTCATCTGATACCCTTCAGTCCAGAGTTCCAGCTGCACACAATTACTGTATACGTTCTACACCGTGTTGCCAATGTCGAGAAATTACAGTAGGATTACTGTGAGGAATTGGAAGAACATACCAATTTTGACGAGAAAGTGGCACTGTGTTGCGGTGCAGTGTTGATAGTCGCAATTTATCAATATCTTCTTATGCAAGGTTTCAGAAGATTCTATGAGATACTGCATCTACCCTATATGTGAGGCAAAGTAACAAAAACGGTGCACGATCCAGGAAAATTGTGGTTTTCGTAACCAACTCATCAAATAGCCCACTTGATTCTTGATTTCTTTGGGGCTGAGTTGTTTGAAGGGTGCCCATCTTTCATACAAGCAGTAAGTTTCCTGAAACCCACCTATGAGTGTTCTTTAACCAGGACTCAGAACCTGACGCCCCGTCAAGTGGGAGAGATCACAGGATGTCTATGTTGACGAAGGCTAAACATGAAGATTTGAGGGAGACGTTCGATGAAGAATATGATCACTACAGGGTTAGTACTGCTTATAGTTCGAAAGACACAGTACTGTTTTACGCATTACCAAAGCAGAAACACTTCAGGGTAAAAGAAGGCGTACCGATGACTCTGCAGATGGTGAATTATCTGATTCATCTACGGATGAGACCGCTGAATCTCCACCGGCCAAGGTAATGGCCGCAAGTGAAGAAGTTGAAAGGACCAAACCAATGTCGAATGCGGAAAGGATGATGGCTAAAATGGGTTACAAGGAGGGGAAAGGTTTAGGAAAACAAAAACAAGGTAAGATTTGCAGTTTGTATAACGTAAGAGAATTTCTTATACCCCTTCCTACCTTTGCTTTTTTGCTCCTTAAGTTATTTGAACATTCTAACCTTAGTCATATGGGTTTCTTTTTCTTTATAGGAATGGTTGAGCCCGTTGCCCTATCCACTCAACGTGGTCGTGTCGGTCTTGGACACGAAATAACCAAGGTACTTACTACTCAGAGTGATCTCTTTCCTTTTTGCAGTGAGATATTCTTCTTATCCAGGCTGTAGGTCGCGACTTCAGCGAGACTTGGGACGAGACCAAGGAGGACAAAAGTATTGAGGAACATGTGGTCTGGCTAAGGGAGTGTCCGGAGAGTACTCGTGATTGGGTTGTGGATAATCTCGAGGGTTCTGAATGGATACAGATAGCCAAGGTGAAGGTTCACGTGTTTTCCTCCGAGAGGGACTTAGGTCTTACACGTTTCTTTTTCAACTCGGAAATATTAGTGGGCATCTTCTTCGCTATGTGGTACCTAATTTTTACTCCTGGCTACCTTCACAGCAGTTTCTTTCAGAAGAAAACCACAATCGACGACGAGACCGAGTTTTGTGATGGTGAAATCCTGCGGGCAATGATCAAATCAAAAGATGTTCGTATGTTCTAAAATCTTCTTTGATTAAATGTAGCTTCTTTACAGCGTTGTCTTTGTTTTACATTTCAAAATGATGTTTTCAGGTGTTTGACGTTATTCCGGATCGCGATCTTCGCGAGGCCCGTACGCGCGCTAATCCTTACGAAACAATCGGGGGAGCTTTCTTCCAAAATCGTGCCGCAATGAAAGTCGCCAACATGGATAGGGTGTTCAATTGGCTTTTGAGTTCAGAAACGGAAGAAAAGCTTCTGGTGTGTGGATTTGAGTGAAGAGAGGTTGTTCAACACGTTGCTGTTTTGTTTTTTCAGAACAAAAATCCATTGAAATCCGACCGACCTACGAGCAACTGCGATCGGGAAACACCATTGTTCTATTTCGCTGATGTATGCGCTGGACCTGGTGGATTCTCTGAATACATGCTATGGCGCAAAGCCTTCTACAATGCGAAAGGTTTTGGTTTTACGCTGAAAGGTAGGTTGGTGTTACTGTCTTTGACAAAATGTTGAAGTTCGACGTCCATTATTCCACTTGTCTATTTTTCAAACAGGAAAGGATGATTTCAAGCTCGGAAAATTTACTGCATCTTCTGCCTATTATTTCGAGCCGTTCTATGGGAAGGAAGGTGATGGTGATGTAATGAACCCAGATAATATTAATTCGTTGGAGGAGTTCATTATGAAAGGTAAACCATTTAATCGAAGCACTTTCGACCTGTTTTCTGCGCTCTTCCTCATTTATTAATACTCTCTTTCTATTTTTTCTCGTTTCTTCATTGTTTAGGCTTTCGAAAGTGTTTTTTTGTAGGAACAAATGATGTTGGCGTAGATCTTATGATGGCTGATGGCGGCTTCAGCGTGGAAGGGCAGGAGAATATACAGGTACTTTTGAGCCTCGACATTCTAGATCAATGACTAATTATTCATTGGAACTTGGCTTTTCCTCCTTTCATGTTGTGCAAATTTGCTGGTCGTGTTTATTGAGAATACCTCCAACTTCCTTCTAGTTCTCATGAACTTCCCACCTATTTCGAATACATTATCTGAAGATTAGATGCATAAATTTGCCCTTTTACGAATTTTCCGTAAGCTCAGCATTTTGTGATGCTGATGGTGTCTTTTGTGCAGGAAATACTTTCGAAACGCCTCTACCTCTGCCAGTTGCTGGTCTCTCTTTGTATTGTTAAGGAAGGTGGTATTTTCTTCTGTAAACTCTTCGATGTTTTCACTCCATTCAGGTTTGACGTCTTCATACTATACTTTCCTTAGCCTTTTCAGCTCAGCTATACGAATTACTGTTTTTTTTTTGCCTTCAGCGCTGGTTTGATCTATTTGATGTACGTGGCGTATGACCAAGTCACATTGCATAAGCCGCACACAAGTCGTCCGGCGAACTCTGAAAGGTGCTTCATTGAATTTTTAATTCGTGGTTCTGCACTATTTGATTGGTATTTGATATTCTCTCTATTTCTTATGTGCATCTTTTGTGTTAAAAAAAACGAGCATTTCAGATATATTATTTGTAAGGGGCTGCGAAAGAACTACTCCGATGCTATCCGCGACTATCTTAAACGGTTTGTTCCATCTGATTTTTTCATTTTAATATATTCTTTTTGGAGCCATTGTTATTCGGATGGTGAATTTGGGCTTTTTTTTTCTTACCACCATAATAGAATTTTTTACTGGTTTTCTGATAACATTCATAGCGGCCCATTATGGACATCTGATTCAGAGTGAACCTGAAATTAGACGAACTCACGAAGTCACACTCTTCACAAGATGTGAGCAGCATCGTTCCCATTGAAACAATGCGAAACGATGAAGCCTTCTGCACTTACCTGACTGAGCACAATGAGAGGTAAGCATTTTCTGTTTAGTTTTATAATTATTTTCCTATAAATTAGTCATTGGCAGGCTGGCAGTTCGGCAGTCAACATATCTACAGAAGTACCTCACCTATGCAAAGAACAGCTCTCTGATAGACAAAGACCAGGTGATTAGTCTTTCACTACACATCTTCTAACTTACTAAAGATTTCCTGCTCAAGGGTACCCTTCGTGACGATTGCCTGAAGTATTGGCTCGTTCCCAACAAAACCTTAGATAGGAGAGAACGCAACGCAGAGAAGCAGCAAATAGACCCAGATCAATACTTTGGAAGGTTCACTAGAAAGGTAAGGTGCACATGTTTTTTGCTTGTATAAGTATGTTCGGAAAGATGGATTTTGAGAAGTTCGATCACTTGCGTCATATGTGGTCATAAAAGGATGAGCGCTCGTCTTTTCAGGCATTGAAAATCAGTTCAGCTTTCAGTTCTACGGTCGTGAGGACTTCAATGCACGGTTGCCTGCATTCACTGCTAACCTGTTGACTGAGAGAACGGTCAAGGAACTCAAATATGCCGAGTATTCGCTGAATATTCTATCAAATCGAGCCACAACGCAGCCTGAGTTGCTTATTTCTACAGGAGTAAGTAAAGCATTGGTAAAATGTGTTAACTAGGTACAGCGGAACATATCCAACTTATTGTTTGATTCAGGATGCAGTGTTTGTTTGGAAGAAACATTGGGAGAGACTTGATAATCACTTGATGCGAATTCCTGATCGAACAGTATTATTGGTGGAAAGGGCGACGACGTATAAATTGGTGAGGCTGCTTATTTTATAATTTTCTAGGTTTTTGAATTTCAGAGAAGGAGCAGGAGGTCCTTCCTCAGATGTTCTGATTGGGGCATGTGATAGATTCTAGGGTTATCGCATTCAGTATCAAAATTTATATTCTTTCACCACATTAGCGTTCCTCTATCCTACTCATGGTACCTCTATCTGTATAATTCCATGGAGAGAAGGCTGGAAAATTGTTAGCTACAGCCCCCACTATTTTAACTGTTTGTAGGTGAACAACCGTCTAGAGACAGTGGCTGTTGACGGCCTTGTTCGTATATTGGATGCTGCTGTAATTAATGGTGATGATGTATCTGGCCTAATTTATTCGAAGAGAATGGAGGCAGCGAAGAAATTTTGTCAGGCGCTGAAGCTGGTTAGTTCACATTGTGTTTTAAATCATTATGTACTTTTTTGTTGGCTACACTCTTTCAATTATTTGGGCTGCTTCTCAATTTTAGGTTGTTCCAAAAGTGCGACTTGGTTGGGGACAACACGAACGATATGTCGTCCCCCCGCAACTAGTCACAGCAGAAAAGTTCGGCTTCGATCAGCTCGCGGAGGTTCTTCGTCGTCGTCTAATACATTGCAGCGGTTTTTGTTCATGTAAGTCAACAGAGCTTCTTTTCAGGTGCGCCGAAGGTACACGCGGGTGCGCCATTCGGGCGAAGAAGTGTTAGTGTTCGAGGAAGATGGGCACTTGCTCATGTGCAAGGCTTTTCGAGTTGCTCGTTTGTTGAAAGGTAACTTTGTCACACATGCATGTAACATGAATACATATAAGGTGAGTTTTTTTTCCAGAATCGTGGAAAATGGGATGGTCTTGTAGTCGGCATATGCTGTACGCATTCTGTCCGCAGCGACCGGATCTCGGAAGCTTTTTCGAGCCTCAATGGGAGGAGTACGTGATTTTTATAGCAGTTAGTTGGATAATTCCAATGGATGACTGACGCTACACAAATCAAAGTTCAACCTGGCACTTATACGTCTTTTATTTGTTACATTTTCTCAGTTCTTTTTACTGTTCAGGCGTGAATGCTGCTCTTCATTCTGGGAAAGCGCGATGACCTCGAAGCAGGTGCCTGGGCACACTCCGATGCAGTATATCTGGAGTTGGGAGAACAGCTGTAGGTTTATTTGCATCACCTATATACTCTACCGCAGTTATTTTGTCAATTTTCTCATATGTATCTTCTAGGCAGGAATGTTTTTTTTCTTGTCTCGTTTACTTGCCTTATAGCTCAAACTTTGTTGCAGTGCTGGATAACTATGGACCTCGTGTCATCCTGGAGAGTGACTCTCATAAGAGCGGACCGACTGTGAACTCACTGTTGCGCGAAATTGCTGATACTGATGAGCAATGTCGGAAGTCATAGTTCGAAGTCGAAGGGTGAGGGTGTACCATAGATCTGGTTATGATTCTATCTCGTAGATGAATAGAGAAATTCACGGGGATATGCAAACCTTGTTTGGAGTTGCCATGTTGACCTCTTTTTTTTTAACATTCATATGTTCTAACACTACATGTCGGGTATTGTATTGCTTAAAATGACATCTC
The DNA here is from genome assembly GCA_000816745.1 of Ancylostoma duodenale. Taxonomy (NCBI): domain Eukaryota; kingdom Metazoa; phylum Nematoda; class Chromadorea; order Rhabditida; family Ancylostomatidae; genus Ancylostoma; species Ancylostoma duodenale. The sequence goes on from KN726347.1 coordinate 32,244, forward strand.
GAAGTGATTATTAATTTTTGGATTTAATTGTTTGCATAGCTTGCATTATGAACATGGTATGGCAAGGTTGACTATGTCTTTTTTGTAATATAAGGAATAAAATTCAAAGAGAGGACTAGACGTTTCTGCCACCTTTTTATATCACATGTTGCTTCTTGATCTAAAATCAAGATGTAGTCGCAAGAAAAGATATGTTTAACACATTGACGACAATCGACGTCTTGGCGAGTTGTGCCACGCGGGACCAGAGCGAAATTTTCGTTCATTTTCTCCACTGCAGTAGCGAGAGATTTCATATTAGTAAATAGATAGTAAGAATTGTAGCGATGATATTATTAAGTGTAATGATTAATTGTTATCATTTATTAATATTCTTAACGTTATTATCGACAATTACTCAATGAATGACAAGAACTACAATCGATCAATAAATAAAAAGAGAACCAGCAATATTGATAATTTTTAAATAAATTTCACCAATTGTAGCATTTGTCAAATGCATAAAGATATAACGTAATTTGACATCAATTTCACAATGCACAAGGAGATAAAATATTATCAGTATTTCTGACGAATTTTTTGTTGATTTTTTATTGTAAGTGGTACATTATGCCTACTGTAACCCGCAAATTTGATTATACGGTATAATATGGTGGTCATATTTGAACTTGGCTGGTAAAATAACGCCCTTACGAAAAGTTCAGGAGATTCCGATCTCGGGATCCCCATTTTTGAGGTGGGACCCAGCGGTGGGTCCCATTGTCGTCAACATGTTAAGGAGAGAAGCTCGACAGAAGAGCCCGTACTCACGTCGAGAGTTATGAAGATCCTTGGCAAGAAACCATGAATGTGTAGGGTTCACGTTTTTGTAGCAATTTCTCGTTGTTCTCAACAGCTGAAGCAGATTATGCCGATATAAAAAAAAGGTTCGTGAGGTGACACCGCCATACTTGAAAGAGGCAAAAAAAAACATCCTCCACATGAGACTGTTAAGGTGGTTTTTGTTGGGTTACTGTCACTAATTGAGGAAAAACCCTCCTGTCATTCCTTGTCACTGAGGTAATGGTGCTGTCATTTTCAAAAGCACATAACAAAGATCAATTAATTATAATTTATACAATTGGAGTCAGTTTGGCTCAACTTAACAACTTATCACAATCAATTCGGGAAACAAGTACTCAGGAATAACTTAAGTGGTAGTGTGCGAAGGCACATAACTCTGTTGGTCATTATAGCAAATCAAGGACACTTTTTGCAATTAACAGTTAGCATCTTACCTAGGCTATGAGAAAAAACAAATTACTGGGACAACGGCATGTATATCACAAGAATGAGGGTGAGCAATCCCAAGACAATAACGCGGCCTGACAATCACGACGAAAAACAACACGCAAAGTAATATAATTCTACATAACACGTTTACCCTACTGGTCCGCAACTGGAATCGCGCGGTTCGAAACAGCCGCGCAACGGTATTTGCATACGATATGGAGGAGAAGGACGAGATTACGAACCTTGGTTTGCACAACGGTCGCATATTAATAGCTGTGTTGAATTCACCATACTCACACAAACAAATATATGAAGGACGCACGACATATTACGGAACGGAATGGCCGGAGTAGCAATGACAATGACAGATCATCGACTAGTCAACTGCCAGCGCGTGTCACTGGTCGCGGCATGAGCGGACTAGTATCGAGGGTTGTAGGTGAAGAACAGCCAGAAGAACGCCAGCGACGCGTAGAGCAGCACGACCAGCTCCACGTCGGCGAACAGACGAGGTGATGGCAGTTGCGCTCGCAGCTCGTCGAGCGCCAATTCGAGAATGGCAGAGTCCAGAGCACAAGCTGATTCACTCTCACATCCTGAAATGGACTTATTCATCCGGTAATGGACGGATAAGGTGATAGCCCTTAAATCTACACCCTCGATTTCATCCCTAAACCAATAAAGGAATTACTGGAACTCACCTAGCCATTCCTCGTCCAGGTAGTTAAGACAGAGGCCGTTCTCGAATAGAGGAGGATGAGGAAGCTCGCATGAGAAACTGCCGCTGTTGTCTACATTCATCAGCGCATTTGAAACAATAACCCGTCGGAGAGAAGAGGAAGAAAAACGGGAGGAGTCCGATATTTCCTCTGAACATCTAAGGAACAACAGGTTTTCTTGCAAACAAACAAGAATGCACAAAGTCTAAGCGACAGAAATACGGTGCTACCTAAATGTTGTCCCTGCGGACTCCTCCTCTCTGGCCCCCCGACTGTTGTTGCGTTGGGTAGCGGACGACACGAGGTTGAAAGCCTTCGCCGCTTCTGGATGGACCACCTTGGCGTTTGCCACCACCTTGCCTTAGCGCTTGTCGATCACGATCCACCTCGACGTCTTCTAGGCGCTGAAAAAACGAATTCAAGTGTGGTGAATTGCCATCCGAGCGAATTGCATGCTGGTATAATCAACGCTGTTTACATTACCACACCTGCAAATGTGGAACCGCTGAAAAACAGCGTGCGCGCATGGCGATCGATGTGGTTTCGTAATTTCGTCGAAAAAAAGTGAGAATCATCAATAAATTCCGACCAAAAAGAACAGAACTTTACTGCGGACCCAGACGACTAGAAACCCGAACGTATTAAAGAATTGTTTTCCAGTGAGCTCAAATTTCATAAAAATAATAGGAAACTTCAGTAAATATGGCGGAAGAGAAGGATTACATGAAGAAAAATATATCTCTATTCTAGAGCCTGGATGCATCACTGTGATTACCCAGGGTAAACTTGTCAGGTCCCTTGTTAATGATGGGTAGGTATGAATATGCTAACAGGTTTACCCTGGGTAATCTCAAGGATGCATGCGGCTCCAGAGCTCATGGTGATAGCGGAATCAAAAGCAACGATTGCAGAATGGGGACAGAAGCTAAATTTAGAGCTCCTTCTGCACTCAATTTCTCAGAAACCGCATTTGTGAGGTTTGAAGGTTGGCGGGAATTTCAAAAAAGTGTAAAAATGTCTGAATTGCCTATAAGTCAAGCAAGAGCTTAAAACCGATATCCTGTCCAAAAAGCCAATGAATTTCGGTTAGTTTGACCTTCGAATCCAAGTTCTTTTCCAGGGTTCTGCAGCAACTATAAGTCAACTATAAGTGGATGATAATATTGTTTATTCGCAGTTTTTGCCTCAAAATTCCGAAATTTTTGAAATTTTCATCAGATTCTCCACATAAATTATTCTGATTTTCCTGAAACAGCCATTCTTTCTTCGAATTCTGGAAATCACCTGCGTAAGTGTGAGCTTCTGCTGGATAGCCAAGCGGAGCAGCTGGTTGAGGGTCTTCTTCTCTTCTTCACTGTTACGCTGGTCAGCTTCGAGCTCTTCTACCTTGAAATCTGAGGATTATGTGCATATGAAGGAGTAAAACACAACAAATGGCAGAATATACAGGCTACAGCTCTCATACCTGAGCTTGCAGCTCTTCACATCGAGCTGTGAACATGGCACGATGGCTGGCAAACGTGGCTGCATCCTCTTTGAGCTGCTTCAGTTCGCGTCGCATACGCTCACTAATCTCCTAAAGAAAATTTTCAGCTGAGTCCCTACCCTTTATGGCATTTCCACCTTCCCCCCCCCCCTCTCCATCCCCCTATTACTGGGCAGTCAGTACAAACCTGGTGTGCCTTCTTATCGGCTTCGTACTTGTCTCGAAGCGACGCCAACGCTGACTCAGCTGTCAACTTGTTCGACTTCAACACCGTACGCAATGTTGAGATCTGGTCACTGTAACATAGTTCAGTTCATCGACCATTTCTAGGCTTCCACAAGGCGACAAAGCTCGTACGCTTAGTATGAACACACCGCTTTGTACTTAATAACGAGCGAAGTTTCATATTCTGCATAAGAATGTCGTCGGTCTCAGCTCCTCCAGCCGCTATAGCCTGGTTGAGTGCTTGTTCGGCTGTCCTCTTCACGGTCGTCAACAACTTCTTGAGACTGTCGCTGGTTTGGGATAGTGGACTGCCGTCTGCCAACAAACAATTCGGTTGGATATAGGAATGGCTTTAGCGTATGAAGAAAATTAAGCTGTAATAAGGCCAGCATTTCCACTGTTAGTAATCGGATTCCAGGACAAGAAACTGTTTAGAAATCAAGACCGGAGCCTAAGCTGAATTATTTGGCCCTAAATCTTCAAAGAACGCTTCAATCAATAAAATTCTCATCGATTTTGAAGCATTCTTGCCTAATCAAATGTTTGAGACCCATCTGCCCTTTTCTCTAACCAACCTCACTCTTGAACTTTTTTTTTCACAAATATAACAATTTCTACTGGATTAGAGCCCCCATCACTACAAACAATTTGAAAAATGTAAAAAAATAACAAAAAATTAGCACACCTGTAAGGACACGCTGCCGCAAGTCACTTTCACTAACCACATCAGTGATTTTGCAGCTGGTAAGGCGTGGATCGACGTCTCGGATGAAGGACGGGGCAAGAACCTGGGGGAAAACATACTTGATTTTTTTATTGAGCAGAGAACATATCAATTTTTTAAATAGGGTTCCAAATCCCCCCCCCCCTTTCTTTCAAAGATGAATGGTTCTGGAAAAATCGATTTCATCAACGCACAACACATCACTCCTTGCGATTTACAGGTTCGAAACATGTATTAGTGAAATCTGTGGAAGTTTCCACCATGGATCAAAGAATAGCCATAAAAATATTCAAGGACATACTAACTTGTAAAAAATAATTTTTGCTGGAGGAGAGAGGAAGATAAACAGCTATCAGAAGGAAAAAAATGCTCCATAAAATACTGCTACAACTCAAAAATTACCCTGATACATAATATTTCCGACGTTAGGTCGAGTTCTGACCAAAAATGCAATTCATTGACAGCGATGGTTAACCGTACCTTTTCTGGGCCTGGATGCGTCATTGAGATTACCCAGTGTAAGCGTGTTGACGCCCATGTTAACAACTTGTGGGTTTGGGCGGTCTTGACAAGCTTACCCTGGGTAATCTCAATGACGCATCCAGGCCCAGAAAAGGTACGGTTAACCATCGCTGTCAATGAATTGCATTTTTGGTCAGAACTCGACCTAACGTCGGAAATATTATGTATCAGGGTAATTTTTGAGTTGTAGCAGTATTTTATGGAGCATTTTTTTCCT
>KN726348.1:0-21659 GCA_000816745.1 Ancylostoma duodenale
GCATATATTCTCGCTGTCACCCTTTTATATAATATATAGTATCAAAAGCAATGTCATTTCATTGCACTGGTTTCTTTTCCTCCAAGAGGTAAATGCAAGTAACTGCTCTCAAGCTAATCAAGTTTTGCTATTTTGAGAATGCTGTCTTCCTTCCACTTTATAGTTTACCATTACCCTTCCATTTTCCTACCAGTTTTTTGATCTATTTAGCCGTATTTGTTTTTAGGAGCTATCGTTGGAGCTACGTGAGTTTGGTGTGAGGTTTTGTCAGCACCCTGACACGACGTTCTTGTTCAATACTGTCGGTCTTGCACAGCTCAGGGATGGTCGCGAGGCAGTCGCTAAATGATAATTTATTTTTCAATTGTTTTCTAGATAGCCAAAGCATAGTATCAGTAAGAACTCCAATTACGGTTAGAATTTGATTTCTGTAGAGAAGGTATCGAAACTTGTGACTAGTCATCTGCCATCTTCACTATATTGGAAGGGTGTACAAAAGATTTCCAAGTTAACGTGTTGTAATATTTCGCAAATGGCTGCTAAGTTTTTGGCAGTCGATGTTTTCTTTTAGAACAAAGATGTCCGTAATATTTTTTTACAGTGACGGGTACTCGCAGAAGTTTATAATCAAAATTCTTTTTTTATCGTTTTATTTCCAGTCTTTCATCGTTTGTATGCCATTCTCCGGTGTTGCTGTTGCTTTTTGGTTATTTCTAATTGTTACTCAAGGACGGCTTCGTTATATGTGATTTCACTGCATGTAATAAATAATAGATTTCCTATCTTCTGTAAGGAGATCTAAGGTGTTTCGATGCCCACAGTGATACCTTGTTGGAAAGAGTGCCATGAGACACCAGTTTCACATTATATTAAAGCAGAGCTGCATTTATTCGAGGACGCAAACAGTTAACGAATTTGAACCAGATTCCTGCTGAGGACGCGATCTCTAGCTGTGCTTCCATAGTAAGTGTACTCATGGTCATTCTGATTCACGTCTGGTTCCTTTGCACCCATATTATTACATCATCACGCATGCGTGTATTTATACAACATCGCGATGCGTCAAAGTGGGGATGACTGAACGAAGTTTTGGAGGAAAGTTCTTTTCTGCAGTAACGACGAAATCGTTGTATAACTCTTAATAGCAGGTGCAACGCGAATTTGGCTCATCGCTTCGTTTGGAAGGAAAAATGTTAAAAAAAAAGAAAACACGACAGGAGCCTGTGACATCGCGTCACGAGAATAACCGGCAGCTGCCACAACGTGGCCACCGCACGCTTAGCCTGCAAACAGGGCCAGCCGCTAGTTTTCGTGTGATCAGTGGTTGAAACGCGAAGAAGTACAAGCACAGCATATCAATAGCGCAAGCTGAGGGCGTAGCGGTGCAAGCCGGCAATGGTTTAGTTGGTGAATGAAACGGCTTCCGGCTGTTTGTCTTATTCACTGGGTTAGTGAAGCTGCTCTTTGCATGCAACGCTAGTCACACGCTCTTGCAAGAGCTCGTCCTAGTGATAAGTGATTATCTTGTAATATGGTTGCAAAGGAACCAGATGTGGATTGGAATGACCACGAGTAATTATTTATTTCTTTATTTGTGGCATGCGTGCTCATAACGCATGCGAAAAGAACAAACAGCAGTAAGATAGAACGATATATAAGTACCTCAATGGGAAAATAATGTCTGTGAAAGGATACTCGTGCATCACCGAATATAGCCCACTGTAGACTCCAGCAAATCGCCCATTTGCACTGTTTAGAGGAAGATTTGTGAGACCCAGTGATCTGCCGTCGTCTTAGTGCATTGTGCGTGGGGGACATAATAAGTATTTCATGCTACGTAGGTGAGGCAGATGTACTCGTCCCCACAAGATTTTCAAAAAGGTTGGTCAACACAGTGTGTACAGCGCAGTGGGAATTTCGTTTTTTCCGCCGAAAAGAACCGCTATATTACAAGCTTGTTTCTCTCACCAGCACCGAGGCTGCGTTGTAGGTGCATGTAGACCCTCTTTCCATAGAAAATATTTTTGATGCCTCCTTACATAGTCATACGAGCGAAGAATCTAGTACGAATTCTGTAGTCAAACGCTGCCCTAGAAGTTTTTGGGTCAACAGGTCGTATCCCTAAGAGTGCAAGTCGAAGCTTTGACTGTCACTGGTGTTCAAGAAAAATAGAATTATTTATTGTGTTATTCATGACTGCTTGGAAACTTATTCATTTCGTTATGCAACTACCACCTTTTACTCTAGCCTGGCCCTATGGCGGCTACTGGGACTTTGCCGTCTTCGGGTAACTTGTTCCTCGACTATGTCTGTACGCTCAGTACTGAGGATAGATCATTTCTATATGCGCAGCCAGCTTGTGGTGAGTAGCAGTTGAGTATTGTATTTATGTGTGGTTGGATATATAGAAAAAAATGATAAGTTTCAATAATATTTTGCATTTGTAGCTCTTTTCGTCTTTCGTATGTTGCCAAGTGTTTCACAACAAGTGGTGATTAAGATGATCTGGAATTCCAATGTCAGGTAAGTTGTACATGCCTATTAACGAACAATCTGGTTCCGCTAACAGGCAATGAGTAGCACGTATGACCCTTCCGATTCGTTAGGTTTATTAAATAATTTTACTGTGATCATGAAAGGCGAAAGGATAAAGTGGTCAGCGTCAGTCAATCCCGTTCATGGGATGCACCACGCATTCGACTTCACCTGAACATCGTAGAGGCATTGAATGAGTGTGTGTCCTGTACAGTGACTTGCGGGGGGCACCGGATGTGCCAAGTTAGTGCTTCATCCTCCCAGACTCCTCTGGTACCAATTCACCGACCCGGAGAGATGGAAGGCTTGGCTGGCCTCGGGTGGGATCGAACCATTGATCGTGCGAGCGAACAGCGAGCCTCTTACCACTACGCTACGCGCGCCCTGTGATCATGAAAAGAAATTAAAACTGTACCATTGGTTAGTTTACCCCATCCATCCTCTTCCCTTTGTCCAGCCCACCCGGGGGCAGCTTCAACGCATTGGCGCTCACCCGCTCAACCGGTCCGGCACGCCTATCATTTATGACCGGAGGCCGAAGCATTAAAGCACACACCCCTGATTGAGCAATGGAGCGTGTTGTAAGCGGTAATGTGCGCGAAGTGCTCCCTGTCGCCAATGTGTTAGCACAATTCCAACGATTATTTTTGATGTGGATGGTTTCAATCGTCTGTAATTACACTTACTTTCTCTTTTTCCGGCCAACGCCGACAGAAAAAAAAACAGCTTTTTAAGTTATAACAAGTTTAAGCGCCGCCACCGAGTACTGTATTTTGGAAAGGAACACACTCTCAAAACAGCTAAGAGGAAGCAACCTTTTCAGTAGCAACTGACAGTGCAGACTTCGAGCAACTATAAGTCTTTCTCAAAAATCCCTGCCTCATGGGGCTCATACGTGATGTGGCGTGGATGAGCTGATGGGCAGTGCGGCATGAGGCAACGATTTATGAAAAAGACCGTAGACCCGTTCTTCTTAGTGTTATTGATCTGTCCAGATTCGAGTTTTTTTTTTCGACTTCTTGTATATTTCAATTCTAACTATGGTTTCAACTAGTGCGAAAACCGCAAAGCTATTGGGAACTTGCTCAAAATTTGTACTTTTCCTCTCCTTCTTATGTAGGCCCCGTCTCCTCACCTTTTGATGATTAGGGTTTTTATTGGGCTGAGCCAGTGCTTGTTGTGCGTCTCTCGCATGGAATAGAAGCTGTGTGCATTCCTAGTATTCTTCTCGTTTACAGTGCCTCCATGTCACATGACACCTCTAAGACTGAGCTGGAGTCATCTCAAAAACTGCTCCTTAAACTTGGCCTCGTAACAAGCGCTGGTCGATTACATGTAAGGTTATGCTGTCGATGTTTGATTTGTAATTATTGCTCTGTGTTTGATGAAGATGTCTTTATAGCCTTTATTTCGGCAATCATATCTTCGTGCTATCATGCTTGGCACACAGAAATGCTCGAAAATCAACCCAGTTGAAGTAGACGTCAAACGACGACAAAACGAGAAAGAGCTGGGAAAGAAAGCAGGCGAGCGGTGGGAGTGTATACTAAGGTGCGATGTCATAGTTTTCTCTTCATCTTATCAAGTACAAATTCCTATCTTAGGTATCTAGCTTTACCGTCGGATAAGAATATGAATTCTGTTTCATCAACGACGCGAGAATTATTTTCTGCCGCCGGCTTCACGAGTGATAACGATGGGTCTGCTGATCTCGAAATTACCTCTGCTGGATTCCAGTTCTTGTTACTTAGCCCTGTTCAGCAGCTGTGGACATACATGATAGGCAAGTCAGGGTTCCCTATCCTGAAGAAGGAGTCTATTCCGAGATTTCTTGTCTTTGCAGAATACCTCAAGTTAGAGACTTCTAAGGGACGGGATATCAGGCCTATTATTGATCTTTTAATTAGAGTGGTATTATGCGTTGTGATAGGTGCGCTGTTCTTTCCACTTTTTTCGATAGCTCTCTCCTAAACATATGGTTGGATCCTACGTAACATTCAGGCGCGGATTTATCCAATACAGCATTTGAGATCAACTCTAATTGGACAGAGGAACAAACAACTCTGGTGATGCACATGCGAGAACTTGGTCTAATTTTCATAAGGAAAAGGAAAGATGGGTGAGTTGGGCACCGCTTTCCGTTGTTTTTCATGCAACTTTCAACCTGCTTCATCTTTTCTTCAAAATTATCCTTTCGCACTCATTTTTCTAGCTGTCGAACTTAGGGGGGCATTTACATTTTTTTGGTTGTATGTTACTCTGCAATGGCGATCTCAGCATCGGAAGTGGTTTGTGAATACGAAATTTCTTACCTGCAGTAATCTCCCAGGCACTCGCGCAGGCCGAACCGGCACATGCTGAGTCGATTAAGGATATCGCAAAATTTGGGGTTCACTGCCATGAGTTGCGTATGTGCTGTCAGGTCAGTATAGACATTTAGAGGTTTTTGTCGATTAGAATGTCTTTTACTCTTGATTCGATTGCTAGCAAGGTGTACTGGCGCGACATCTTGTTGAGACTGCGCACCACTCGGCTGGTGATTGGGCCGACAGTGACAAGCTCATTTCCTACATGCCTCATTTACTTTACTGAGTAGTCGTTCTTCACCACTTTGCACCACGTAATTGGGGTAGCGATTGCTGCTCGCTGATCTCTTGCTTAAGATCGCATTGATATTGTTCCTAGTAATAATCACCAAAGAAGATCAGGAAAGTCATCTTGTATCTTTATTATTAGTAAGTGATTATGTCTTTTACACTCGCAGCGGCTGAGCCCACCATTGATTCGGGTTGTACTTCTCCAACGAGGTGCTCGTATTTCTCCAGTCTTGAGCCTGACGTTTGGAAGAGGAAATGTGTTCAGGAAGAGGAACGTCTAGGAGCGAGTCATCATATGAAGTAACTGTTGGTTTTTCAACTTGTCGTCGACTGGCGCATTCTGTTTCGGATAGTGATCGGCCGGCACGTCGGGTTCTTTCCAAGGATGATGGTGGAGTAGCTGCAATGGTCCTTCGGGCTTTCGCGGGAAGCTCTTCGATCAGCGGCAGGGCGTTGGATGAGGCCTGAAACTAGTATTGCTTGAAAGAATGATATTTGGCTATGCTTAGTTGAAAAGCTGGGCTGCCCTGACTCCAGCTGGAGTACTGCGCCATGCGGGGCTCTCAAAACTACATTCATAGCGTTTCTTAGTGGGGTAGCCTTTTCATCCAAAGATTTCAAGGAAACTTCCGAAACTGCAAACCTCATACTTGCCCTTTTTCGGTTCTTTGGCTTGAGATAGGACAGGGCTTCGTTTTTGACTAGGCTTTAGTGGTCTACGTGACGTCATCCCACGCATTTTTGCCTCCAATCGCGAACGCAGGGTTGAAACTGAATGGTAGCCACAGCGAACAGATTTTCTGAAAAATATGAAATTAGAACTTATGTGTTGCTTTGGCTGCTAGTTGCTGCTTTCTGTATACGTACGCTGATTCGGTTTTGCTAGCGTCTTCATCACTAAGCTCAGTGAATAAACCGCTGTTAGAAGAGTCTGAAACACATTTCCGTGCTGGCGGTGCAGATGCAGCGCTTTTCTTGGTCTCTCGATGAAGCCATTGGTAAGAAGAGTCGCAAACACTGGGGTCGAATGTTTCCCATTGGGAGTTTTCATCCGTAATCACTATACGTGGCTTCTTAGTTTGAGAGTTGCTTCGGCAGGGTGCTTCGATAACGGTAATTGGTTCGCTTTCTTCTGGCATATCCACAGTCACTTCACTATTGGATTGCGCGGCTTGCGTGGTACCTTCAGCAGTTACGCAGGTATTGATGCTTGTTTTTGATGCTTGAACGGTCGGAGACTTCGAAGTAGATAGCTCTGGAAGTACAATGTGTATAAGTATGTAATTCTGTGTAGCTTGCAGTATCGGATGAATCATTATTCTCTGGATTTCAGTTTTTCTACACACTAAATACGAAATACTTGGTAGATCTAATCTCAGAATCCTCCAGTAGGTTGGAGTACGCGTAACTTAGTTTAAATCATTCCTATGTGATGACCTTTCGATGCGCCGCCGAAGTTGTGCGAAACAGTGCTTATTTTAGACTACTGCAAACTTTTCCTTGATCTTAAAGTTTTTCGTTTTGTTTTCAGTGCAAATGAATTTTTATTTGGAGGAGGTAGGGAGGGGGATGGTCTTCTCACAGCTGAAATTGAGAAACGATTGGCTTTTAAAAAATTTGTCGAGAGCTGTTAGAATGCAGAGAATATTCTGAATAGTTCAGTGGGGAAATCTCTTGGTTAGACGTGATCTATGATCGTATCCATGATGATAGATCATGGATATAATGATAGATCTTTAAGATGATAGCGTGCATACTTGACATAAAAACAGAACCACCCCTTTTTAGGAATAGCTCATCACTCATTTCTAAAAAGGATGGTTCTATTTTTTTTGTCAAGAACGCACACTGAAAACGGAGATTTTCTGAATTTAATCGAATCTATGGGATATTTTGGTGTGTACGATTCAAATCCCGATTTAGTCACCAACTGGCTGTGCTAGTAGAGATAAGCAAGGTGCTATTCTCGTAAAATCTGAACAGCGTTAGAAATCGAAATGACCTATGGCCGGGGATGTAACAATAACAGCGCGTGTGTTTCCCTTTTTTTGGTTTGTCGCTTTTTTGGAATATTTTGTATCTTCCACGTCCCGCTATGCTTATAACATAGCATGTCTAATTCTGTTCCCGAGTTCATTGATTTTCTTACGGTTCGTTTGCTACCTAAACTCCCAGCATAACAGTTCTACAAAGTTCACGAAGTACCAAATTTATGCGCTTTCCATCCGCTGACAATAGAGAGGAATCATCTCAGCACTAGCGATATTCTTTTGGAATTATTTAGATATTATTTACTGGGTTTTGCTCTTAGATTTTACGTTTGACTCAAGTTTCTTCAAAATTTTAGGGCGCCTTCCCAATCCGCCGTTTTGGATGTATTATTTGAAAATTGTCTGCTTAGATAAATCTTAGAATTATTGGGGGTAACATTCTTACGTAACTGCTTGAAAAAATTATTTTAAATGAAACCAACTTTCTTCCTCTGGCTTTGATTCAATCTCAACTGCCTTCGTTTGAGCGTGCTCTAGTTTTTGAATAGTAATTGTGGGTTTTCGATGAACGCCAATGAAGTGTAGTCGACTTCGAAGTATGCCATCATGTGCGGATGAAATCGCGTTCCTCCATGACGGTATCTCCTCGTTGAACATGATCATTGACACCGAGCCGTACTTAAACTTTAGTTTGAGAGTGCAGCGACGCTGAAAAAGGTCTTTTTTGTTTTGATCCTATTATATGTACTGTTCATTGTCTGAATGCAGTTCTTTTGGTAATTTGTACCTGCTGTAAACTACAGGTGCGCGTTCTCGCACGAAACAAAATTTATTCTAAGAAGCGATAGCGAAACGCCGCAATCAATATTATGAGTGCAGTTACTGTCGACTACCCTTTAAAATCCTCCGCTCAGGAAATGAGATTCCGTCTTGGAGAAGTCACTGCGCTTGGGTGTAACAGGCGCTCCCCTCCCTCCACCGCCCACGTTTTTTCGCGGTTTTTGCGTTTTCTTCGCGAGGAAAGCTTCCTAGCCGGAGCTAACAATAAGTGTGGGGAGCCTTGGCTACATGGCGGCTGAGACAGGATTTCCCATCTCATTTCTTCTGTTTTTTGTTGAGTATTTTTCTCGCTTTCGGATGGGCTTGATCGTAGAAAAAATTTTATAGTAGTTGTTTTTAAAAAAATTTATAGTAGTTGTGCAAGATGATGCTGGATTGGCTGGCTTACATGGTCCAGTTGTTCTAGGCAGAGACCTGTCGAAACAATGTATGGAATTCTACGCCTTCCATCAGACTACTTTCATACTTTACCGTAAAGACAACGCCTTCTTTAGCACGTGGGTAGCCATGTTTGGAACGGAATCATCAAAAAGATCATATAGGAGTCAAATTTACTACTGCTCCAAGCGGTGAATTTCTAAGCAGAGCGATTGACCGATGCAAACCTCAAAAGGATCAGTAGCTACAGTGCCTTCGATCCGCCGCCAATTCGTGTCCTCCTCCTGCACCGCCTGAGATCACACGTGGCGTCCTGCTGGCGATCGATACTCAGCCGGTTGGCTGCGGGAACGCTGCCAGCAGGACGCCACATGTGATCTCAGGCGGTAGGGGAGGAGGACGCGGCGGATCGAAGGCACTGTAAACACCCCTTTTGAACAACTGCAATGACAATCCCGGGTGTGGCCATACTTTCAATCCAGCAGCTGTATAGAAATTCCAGATTCCACGAGCGGCGTTGCTACAAATCGTTCCCCTCTCCATTACACTAGCCAGGGCTGCTCGTCTGAGGTCTAAGCAGTAATCTTTGTTGGTAGTTCCTTCGCTAAACCGCTGTTTTCACATTGTCTTCCCTCGGTACGTAGATTTAACAGCATTTGTAAGTCGTCCGAAGACGTTGGCTTTCCCTCTACCAACGATATGCGCAACTTGGCTCATCATGTGTTAATGTGTTGGAAAGCGAACATCTGAAACTCTCTCAATCTCAACTCAACTCACAACTTATCCCGTTAGTATGGCGATGCGCATCATACTCAACGTGACAGCGCCAGAAATCTTTTCGATCAAGGTTTTTGCTAGAGCTGCCTATAGGGCAATTTATACTTGATGCGTGCGTTGGCGCGCGTGCGCCTATAAGATGAAAGATAGGGCGAGTCCCATGGCGCACGCAGCTCAGACGCATGCGTTTATTACCTAAACGGCGACCGCGCGTTCTTTTCATTGAAGATGTACATGCCGCGTTGATCGGTCCTCATGGAAACTCTTCGCAAATGGATACTTGCGTCTGATACGCGACTTACGCATTCAGCTAGTATAAACTGCCCTTATTGACAGGCAGTTTTTCCTTATTGGCACAAGCCGATTAGGTCGATTGGTGCACAGAAATGAATCGCAATGAAACACAGTTGTGTAGGCATATCATTGTTGTCGAGGATTTTGCTTTGCTGCTATTTCTAGATCATTTCATTCATGCTTTTCTCGCTCTCCTAGCGGTTGCACGAGTTTTAATTCTGAATTAATTTTATAGTTTGGGAGTTCTACCAACTTTGCTTTTATGTATACGCTTCCAAATGTGGTGACAGTGACTATGATGACTTCTCAAGTTAAACTTACGTAGGACTGTCGCTTCGTGCGGAAGTGATCGGTTTTCGTTGTCATTATTCTAGCATCCTTCACGTCCACAACATATCCTGCAAATTTTTTTTTGATTCATCAAAAGAATCACTTCTCTTACTTACGAGTACCTTTATCTTCTTTGCTATAGATGATGAGAAGTCCATTGCGAGTCAGTGTGACCAAGCGTGGTTTAAGATTTGTCATTTTGTCAAAAAGCAAGCCCTAAATTTCGCATTAGGATCACTGAAACACTGTGAGTTAGAGATGCTTACCTTTGATTTCGTTAAACACAGGACATATCCTCGAGCGGCGACGTCACTATCCTTCACTCGCCAGGCGCGTGCAGGTGGAAGACTCACGGTCTGTAATACGGTGTTTTATAACGAAAATTGCACTGCGTCCTCTTGAAAGACAGACCTTCTTGAAGCTTCTGCTTATGTAGAACACCTCGCTTCGAGAACTCCGACCCTTGGGCTGCATTGTGCAACGGTTGTTAGTAGTTGACCAGTAGACAAGTGGGGATTAGCAGGCGGCCCACCAAACGAGTCCAAATAGGACAGCTTAGTAGACCTCACCACTCTTCCAAGTGGTGCTTTAGTAGAGTATCTTCTTATCACCGAGAATACGCTAACAATGGCAGGATGTCTAGTGTTGTGTGCGGTCAGTGTGATTAACAGGTCAAACACCTGATAGTTCAATAGGGTTAGCTTTTTTTTGCTTGTTAACGGGTTCCGATAGGAGTCCATGTAAGATTTCGCGGAAAACCATAGACGATTTTTCACTGGCACTTAAGACGAGTATATACAGCTAGGTACCTCAGATCTCCACTCGGTCACTGTGTACACTTTGGATTTGCATAGCCTTAGACCTGTTTGGGTTTCTCAGTTACACTCTTACTACTTTCACTGTTGTTATGAGTTGGGATGTGCATGCACGTCTCGCCGATCCGTGATTTTTCCACGTAAAATTATCTTCGAAAGCCAATTTTGCACTGGAAACGGACGTGTTTGTGACAGATTGTACAGTCGCGCATATCGTGCTGTCTCAATGAAATTAATCCTATCTTCTATATTAACGCCAACTATTGCTTGTAAAGCTGCGTAAGCTGTTTCTGCACATTTCTCCCCTTCATTCGTTCACAGTTAGGGACCTGCAGTGCATAATGAGAAATCGTGGAATGGGTTCTAATAGGCTAGTGGATTTTTGCTGAAATATATTGAAATTAATTCGGGACCGGTTTTTTGGTGTTTTTGGTTTTCGTTCACTTTTTGGTGTTTTCCGAGGTGAGTTTTTATCGTTGAAGCTCCTTATTCATCCATGAATATGCAATCATCAGGTACCTATTATAGATAGATTAATATTCGGTTTTCTACATGTAGTGTTTTAGAGTGTTCTTCCTCACTCCGCTTCTCCTCAACCTTTGTACTGGTGCGAGTGACGATGAAAATACGGGGTTCATACGTCGAATGGACGAACGACGTAGTGGAAATATTATTGTTGAGACGAATTTCCGGCTTTATGCATACACGAGCTCTAGTCTTCAATTGGCTATTCTCTCTACCTTCACTGAAATGACATACAGGTTCAATGATATGTCTGTCGGGATTTTGACGAGAGAGTCAGTGAGAAGAGCGTTGCAGGTATCTTTCAACAATTTGTTAGATTATTTTGTGTAGAACCAAGGTTTATTAGTTTTTTAGCTCTATTTGATTGTTCAGGTTGGTATTACTGCCTCGCAGATCATCTCCTTTCTCAGAGCTAATGCCCATAAGCAGTGTCTTGCCACAGGTGGTCCACTGAATTGTCTACCTGTCACGGTATGTTTAGGCTGGTTACACACAGTTTGTTGCACTGCCCTGCTAAAGAGTCTATATTAGTCGAAATTCCTTTATTAATCCCCATTCTGTACTTATATGCTTTGTCGTTATACAGTTCGCTAGCAAAACAAAATTTTTAAAGGTTGCCGATCAGATTCGATTATGGGAAGATGAACGGAAACGGTTGACATTCACGGAAGCTACTCTTTATTCGGCGTTTGAAGGGGAGCCCGAATTTATTGGTAGGTTTACCTGGCTTGTATCTCATACGCGGCTTATTTGTGCTCCTTCTTTTCCTGTGCTTTATGAGTTCCTTACAGGTGTTCGTGATTTTTCCTTACGAGAAGGTATCCTACTATGGGCAGACAGCGACAAGAAGCTGGTGATAGTGTCGGATGAAGGCCATGAAAAAGTCAGAGCATGGTGGAAGGCCAACAAAGCTTCCATGTAGTATTCGCAATCTCACAAATTGTTGTGTCATTCTTGTCTGAAGTAGAAGTTCTCAAATAAGGGTAGTTACACTCGTCATCTTGGACATGTCTATGTCATTCCATTTCATTTTGTTGGATATCTCTTCGTTAGCTTTGCATGTGACTTTCATTCAGGTTGTTCATAGACTGTTGTTAATTATAGTATTACTGTCGAGTCCCTCGGCTGACCCTTGGAGTAAACGGGTTCCATTTTCACATTTACGCTATTGGTTGAAAGAAGGAGAACACTATTCAAAAAGATGTGGTTAGAGAAGTCGAAGTACATAGCACCTTTGATCAAATTCATTCTGGTTTACTTATGCAGTGGTAGCAGGACGTACATTCTTCACGTATGATAATCATTCGCCCATTCGCATGGTACGTATTGATGGTACGCATTGCAGCGGCGGAAAAGACAATAACTGCTCCTGAACGTAGCGACGTCAAGAAATATGCATGAATAGTAGCAGCACTTGATAGGACACAGAGGGAAATGCTCGATCTGCTGAATATTTTGTGGGGAATGTATTGCCTGACGCACTCTGCTAGTGATTGGCATAGAAGTAATTATAGTATCGAGGAATATCAGACATGGAGATATTGCTCCAGGGAGAAATTCCTTATTTTTGTACAGGTAAGGCCAAACTTTTCACACGTCATTCCGTTTCCAGCATATAATCTGAATAGTTCTCTTCATTCTATCAACATTCATGTCTTGTATTCGTGAAAACACAAGAACATGAAGAGATGCTGTTCTTCGCGGCTGCGCTGCTCATTTATGAAGCCTTGCTCGTTACCTTTCAGGATAAACTCGGTACTTTAGGTTTGCAAAAGTGATGACCTTGACCTATGATGATGGTTATTGTTCTTGGGTATCCTGTAGACTACGTAGTCCTAAATGATGAAGGGCGTCAAAGTTGATTTACTAACCTGGTTTCGCTTGGTCATGTGTTCAGGGCTGGGATTCATGAAACGATAACCGCGCAAATCAAGGACCTTCACTCGGTTGCGCATTCATGAATCCTAGCCCAGGAATGCCATCCCTAAACAACAGATTTGGGAAGACCACGACGTGAGGGTTAGATACTCGAACAACACCCTTTTTTATGGAACAAACATTGCCTGAGCTGAACCAATAACTACTAGGTCAAAAAGTTCAAGGTCATCAGTAATAAGAAGGGAAATCGTTAACGGGAAGAAGATCCCACGTTCGAGTTGGCAGAATCTCACACAGCTGCATAGCCGTAAAAGTTTTCTCTGGTTCCTTGATTAGTAACTTGTCACAGGCAAAGCTCTTCAATAAGGTCTGAGGGCTAAATCCTTCCACGGAACGTCCATGAATAAAAGTGCTGGGGGTTTCAAACCAACCAGTTCTCGTGAAAACTGTCAAAGATAGCATAGCGTGTACTGATTGGATATTAACATTTTCACTATTTCGGTCTTGAATCCAAGGTCGCCGTTGTTTTTTTTTTATTGGCAAATTCAAGAGTTCCACAGTATTCGATCAGCTATAAGGTTGACTGTCATTTCCGCTATCCGTTTAATATATTTTCACTTTTATGTGAAGAATGACTAGCAAAATTTGGTAATTGCAGGATTTGGACTGCTCACGATGGGCCTTTTGTTGTCATGACAACAGTGCAGTGACTAATCTCACAGAGAAAACCGTTCCGGCATTGTCCTCCTAAAAACGGAAGAAAGCCCATGCTGCGGAAGGCCTGCGCCTAGTATTCCAGCCATGTATCATCATTTTTGAAAGCTCATTTCTTAGCATAATTCGAATTTCCTCGAATCTTGCGTTTCTACATATGAACCGTGATTGTATCGTACACTCTTGTGGAAATTGTGCGGCTGTCCTGTTCCTAGACGCGTTCTGTTGCACTACTTTCTCTCGAGTATATTTTCAACGATTCAAACTAGCTCCAGGCGCACGTTGTTGTTTGCTTTGAATGATCATGGATTTTTACCATGGTGTTCATAGTCTACATTTCTGTGGAGTAGAAATGAGTGCTCAACATCGAACTGAAGAAACATGCGATTCTTCCATATTCACACATTACCAATTCATTGTTGTCCTCGAACATTCTTAGTGATACAACGCGAGATGAATGAAGTGCATTTTCGACATATGCGTTTGCAACTGCCATAGTACAATATGTGTATTTTCTCAACTTTTTCTGGGCGCCACTAGAATCCAGGCGAACAAGGTTTTACGGGAAAAAGTAGGTTACTTTTGTCATTTGCGAAACATGTTCATAAATATGTTAAAATTGATGACATAGAGATTTCTATCATTTATGTATCTCTTTGAATGACCTCCTCGATTAACGTCTATGTACATATTTGCTTTCTGTACACCCACATGCCGTCGTAAACGTCTACAGATAAACATAACTACAAAAATTTCTAATCTTCGTCGACTACGCTCCATGGAATGCCTGGAATGTTTGGTTTGAAATTGCTAGGGAACCAAAAACCTGCGATCAAACCAGATGTTAACGTTGTAAGAGAGCAAATTTGGAATAAATGACTCGTGGGCTCCAGTTCAAGAAATCCGGAAGATGTGCACGGAATGTCATTCCTCACTTGTAAACACGTTCGGGACGTCCACCCCTGGAATGGAGGAATTATTTTACTTCTGTGAGGCTGTATATCTCTTTCCATGGTCATATAAGTCGATCTTGGGTCCCTGAAAGATATAATTTCGGCTAGCCTTCTCACAGCTCGAAGGCTTTTCATGATTGTCGCTCATGCTCCATTTTTGGCTTGACAAGCTGCAGATTCTGAATCTCAAACCGATAGATCCCGCTAACGTGGAAAAAGTTCTGCCTGGAAAATAATTAACCGCTCAGCAAAGTCCTATCATCTCATTACGATGATCATTAGACGTTCTGCTAATCTTCTCTAGTTTTGCAGCAACCACTGTTAAAATTATATTCGCCTCGCGTTGATTTGAGGATCTGCTCCCTCACCCGAGGGAGCGGGCGTGAGGACTTCTCAGATCGAACGCCGTTTCGTTACTTTTTCTGCAAATGATTCGGTTTATTGAGTTCTTGTCCCCCTTGCTTGGCCATACTATTCTCGATCTCCCATTGCCGCTTCGGTTCAAAGTAAGACCCTGACTCCTCCAATCAAAAGAATGCTTATCATCAAAGTGTTGCTCTGTTTGAATGTGGCAAAATGAGTAGTGTTGTGTGGGAGAGATAAGACGCTGACTCTTTTGGACCTTGCTCTCGTCTAATAAGTGGTGACCCAACAAGAAGGCGATGCCGATCAGTTGCAGGTGATAAATCCTCTCCAAGTGAACTCTTTAGAGAGTAGACATGCTTTGAAAAGTAAAAATTAAAGTTGTGAGATGAACACTAGGAGGATTAGTGGAGAAAAAAGCTGCGAAAACGTGCAGTGCAGTCGACGACTCAAGAAAAAAGAAACAGCAACGGGTCTCGCCTCAGATACGGGATTCGCACCTCAATAACGGCGTGCATGCATTCGGGCGTTCCGTCGTTTCGCCTTCTAATCTTTTCTGGACAGCCTTGCTCTCAATACGGAATTGCTTGGCAGTCAATAATTTTTTCCTCGGTTTCACTGCAGGACTATGTAGAATTTTCTGTATGTTATACATGTTTTGGAGATCATTTTGGTTCCTTAGTTATTAGTGCTATTGAAAATAAATAACAAATTCCAGCAAAGATTTTCGTACTTTCTACTTGTTCAACTAATTCGTGTATGAGGGCTATGAGGCTACGGTAGTGGTAAATACTTTGGTATACGTGAGGCTGACTTCCTGCACTCTCTTAGAAAAAAAGCACTACTTTTTTTTCCTGGGAAGGGGCAAAAGGATGTGGTTAGGATCGCCGGTGGGCTGCATTGTGGCCGTTGACGGGTGCGATTGCGGAGGTCTAGACACCCGCTGACTCCGGACCATGGTTGGATGCATGTTGAAATTTCTCATATACACTTCTAGGGTCAGATCATTCCAATACTGAATTCGAGAGAGGTGATGGATGGCTACAGTTTCCTTATACCTGTTTTCATATGGAATTTCGCAGCTAGTTCGGATTCTGCGAGGTTTCCTCACTTTTACCTCCTGTCGGCCTATTTGTCCTGCCATGAGAGCCGAATCATAAATTGTGTCGTTAAGTTTGCTACCGTGGCAAATAGAGCATTTCATATAGGACTCAACAGAGCATTTCATGTCAGAATGAATTAAGGCGTGGAGAAACTTTCTCGACACGGATAGGTTGAATTTCAAAAGAAATCGTTTAAAGGAAATAATTGAGATTTGAATAGCTGAAATTAACTGTTTAAAAGAGATTGAAAATAAGTAAATGCCTGGTAAAAAGACTTTTATTCAAGAGAACCGGTAACACGTTGGGAAATTGGAGAAAAAAGGAATAGTAAATGAGATAACATTCAATCGGAAGTAAGTATTTGCTTTCTTACACTAGCCTTCGAACACTGGATATTTCCTTTGTCTTGTACCCCTCGTACATCCGAATGTCAGTGTTTGGTTTTTCAAATTTGCGGGATGTGATTGAGAAGTATGATGGTCTGCTAGATCAGGGAGTGCCTACGGGGGGACTTTGTTCGCAATTGCAGCCATAGTGGTATCAGCCAACCGATCGGCTGGTTCAACCGGAGACAGTGGCGAAACATCAAAATGGAAGGAATTACACCAAATATGTGTTAATGTTTACAGAAAAAGTGTAAAAATAGGTGGAGCCAGCCGATCGGCCGACAAATGCCACTGCGGTCGCAATTGCAGAGGAAGTCCCGCCGTAGGCACTCCCTGAGCTAATAGACTATACATAGTAAAACCTCGTGTTATCTCCATTTATAAACGTAACCACTGTGATGGCCAGGAAAAATGTATAGGCTGTCTTTACACTAGTTTATTTCTCTGCACAAATTATTTCTACATATGTAAATATAAATTAGTTCACAAAAACGCTACAATGTCTTTGGTATGCCAAACTCTTCAAATCCAAAGTTGAAACATGTTGGTTATGGTAGGGGCGAACCACTCCTACCGTTACCCTGGCCCGGGGAATGGATTGGCTCATTTTTCAAAATGCTGCTCTCTCCTAATAAAAGATTCCATACCATATTTCCGTTTTTTTTTAAAGTATGCTCGATTGTTTAAGCTTTAAATTAACCTGTTAGTAACACAGTTTGCGAAACTTCAACCGTGGGTAGTCTGGCGTAAATTTCACCTTCCTCACGAATATAGGAAAGTAGTACACTGGCGAAAACCCCCAAAAACTAATGTTCACCTTGATTGATGCTCAGATATGATGGTATCGATTATGGTAGATCATGGACCATCTACGACCAGCAACCCCACTACAACACAAGCTATTTTCACCTCTCTATCTCCTCGGCTCGATCGTCGGAGTATCCTGATAGCAAATCGCCCGTTTCAATCGCTTCCAAACCGTTTCGGGGCGAGCGATAAGCCATCGATTGATTAGCGATCAATTGTGGTCGCCACTGCATTTACAACCATAGGTAATCTGATAACAAACAGATCTCTCAGGCGTCGTCCGTAGAACCGATCTGTCGTCATTCCACGTGTTTACCAGTTGTTATCAGACGATGTTTTTGTACACTCGTTTGGGGTCATCCTTGTCTTGATTTGCTTTTTTTTTAGTATCACATATTTTCGTTGCGTTCATGTCGCATTGACCTCGTTTATACTTGTTCTTTGTATCATTGCACGTGGGAAGAGTTTCACTGTACTACATAGTTCACTTTCAGTGAATTTTTGGAGTATGATGAAGTGTGAGTGAGAGTGTGGACATCGATGAGACATCCTAGAACGAGGCTTTATAACAGTACCGATCTGGGAAATTCACGCATGACGACTGTGCGTGGCCAAACGATATTTTTTGACGAGAGGTGGTACACCATGTGCATCGCGTGGCCACAATGAAACGATTTTTCCTTCGATGTCAATGAAACATTCCGGCTTTCTCGCGACTTAGTTTTTTTTTCGTCTGTAAGGTAAACATTGTCTGTTATTCCGCATTCTAAGTTGTCAGAACATTGTGGCATAGACTTTATCTCCGTGAAGTACTTTTTTTTGAGACTTCTGCTAACCTAAGAGCTCTGACCGGCCCTACCTGCTATTTTGTTCTCTGCATTGAATACTGCAGCTGTGTAGAAGGGACGTTGAAATAAGTGCAGTTTTCAACGCACGGGAATGGTGTGATGCACCATGTGCATCACGCGGCTACATGGGGAAGGAGGGCCGCGATGCACCATGTGCATCACATTGTCCGCAGTGTGTTAACATTCTCACACCTCCATGCGGGAAGCGGTGAAGATGTGTGTCGCGATGCGACCGCGCCGCACGCGTATGCTTTTTGGGTCCGGGTTGCTCCTTCAATTTCGCTCCACACGAAATGACATCGGGAACCACCTCCTCACAATTTGTGGGCTTCAACACCATTCATCTGTCTTATTCAAGCCTAGAAAACTTATCCCCCCCCCTCCCCGCCCCGCAACACTGTTTATACTTTTGAAGACGGCAGCAGCGATGCGCACACGAATCGACCAATCATAGGCTAGGAGTGCATCTGTTGTCACGCCTCCATTGCCTGTCAAACAACTGAAAAAATAAAGTGGATGTCAATTGTTGTTGCACCGCAGAAAGCAAGGCCGCGCCGCCTCACTCTTGCTCAGCACGTTAAATCACGTTGATCCACGTTAACCCAATCAGTGTTTGGGATAACGTGTTTCAGCGTGTGTTCACGAGTGACGCGGCGTGCCCCATTCGTCTGCGACGCAGTGCCGATTGACCTTCGCGCTAGCTAACGGCGCCATATCAAAAGGACAAAAAAGTTGAGGAGAACGTGATGAAGCGGGTCCAGTTCTTGCTCTGGGGTGTAGAGACAACAGTGGAGGTGTGGGGAACTGCGCAGCACAGCGAGACGAGCATTAGATGGTGTTCGGAGGCCGGCGTCAGCAGCAATTAATTTCTTATTTATTTATTTGCCAGCATCCGGTCGTCCATGGTGGTAAATAAATAAACAAGAAATTAAATACGCTTTCGCAGTCTGCGATGGTTTTGATGGGGTCGGTATTTACAAGAAGTTTCGCGCAAATTCCTGTCAAAACCCGTCATAACTGGTTGTGTCGGGCGACGCGGCTTTTCGGCGTCCGAATTTTTTCGGGCAGTTTCGAATGCGCATTCAAATTACTCTTCATCGATACAGTGGTTTCCAGCGGTTCATAGAGTTACGCCAGCGCTCTCACTCGCTCACATTGACTGCTTCCAGCACTTTCTATGTCTTCAATAGGTTTGAAGTAGGTATTTTTGCCATAATAGTGCAAATTTTGATTTTCCGTACCTTCTGCACCCATTTTCTTCTCTCCTGCTTTTCATATTCCTCCTTATATTTCTAATATAGCCGTCATCACATTGCTATAGGTTGGGTAATGTCCAACCTATAGCAATGTGACATGTGATAAAGGACACGATAACGCCTAGAGTAAAAAGTTGGCTGTTCAACCTGCATTCAATACATTGAATCACTACAATTTTTTAAATCAACCATGCATCCAAATGAGTGTTGACATACACTTATAATGAGCTTTGATAGAGCTAATGAAACTGTGCGCGATTGACCGCGCGCTAGAATTACTATTTTACGCCAGCGCCGTGTTTATACTCCATGGCGAGGCATCTTATTCGAGCTTAACATTAATAAAAGTGCCAGCTCATGTCCACAGAGCTGAACCCACATTGTTATTACTTTGATTCTAATGCAACAATGTGGCACAGTAGCGAAAAATTGAAGTACAGGCCATTCACCTCGCACTCGGTATCGCACCGCTTGAACGCATGCGTTCCAGGTACTTTCCACATCATTTCCAGGACCGTTTTAACATGTCAGGTAGCTATAAAGCACTGGGACCATCAAGCTAGAACGTGCTCGACTTGTCGAAAGCATCACTGCACTCTCCACGTAGGATTCCACCCGTACCGAGTCGTTTCTGAACCGCCTGTAGGCTAATATTGTGACCTCAAACCGCCAACAGTTTGAACCAGTTTGGTTGACAGCTGCTAATCTGATCGGCTGTAAAGAAGCGCGTAGGATTAATAAGTGCTCGGTAAAACGAAAATTCGAGTGAACTCATTGACCACCCAAAAATGGCAAAGTTCACGCATACGAATTCTCTTCTGTGAAAGAAATGTAAGCAATGACCCCTTATCTGTGGAATACTCTGATAATGTTAGGTTTGCACCTATTTTCAGTAATAGTAACGATCCTTCTAGGCTAAGGAATTAACAACAATTTACACTAGATGAGTGCGTTTGATGCACGTGCGTTTTTGTGGTGAGCGATAGGCCTATCCGCAGCCCAGACGCAGGTGAGACGTAGTTCCAATTTATACTAGACACATACACGAATAAACTGGCGAAGGATGTCCCATGAAGACCTATCAACGCGGCATGTACATTTAGTATTTAGTATTTATTAACACAGACAGTGTCCGTGTAAGGTTAAACAGCGTACACAACATATAACGTAACATCAACATCCAAGCATTGTACAACGTAGCCCAAACATTACTTGAGATTTAAAACGCACCGTGAGGTAAAATATTGAGATTAGATAAGGAGATAGTAAGGGATAAAAAGATCATTAGGAACATGATTGATTCTCTTTAGGACTTCATGTACTCTCCCAAAGTTTTTTGAAATGATCATTTGTATATATAAAAGTGAAAGTTTGTATGTATGTATGTACCAGTCTGGCCGTCCGGCTAACGCCGGACTTCCAGACTTCTATTGAGATGCTCGCTTCGCTCGCACACTTCACAATGAAAGTCATGAAAACTTTTTAAGGTATACAAACCTATATCCTCCGAGGTGACCCGACATTCTCCTAAGTATCTGTCAAAACCGCAGAGGGTTGCCTTTGGTTAGCCCTAATGCCCTTTGGACTATGAATAGTTAGATGCAACCGATTCATTACGAATGATCCCTTTAAAGGGTTTAGGCTTAGCTGGTAGTTGTGTTAATTAAAGTGATAAGAGTCTACCGGTGTATAAAAACAGAATGAAAGGTAAGGTCGATTCAGACACGAATGTAATGGAATGAGGACGGGGAACTGGAGGGAAATAATATGCATCTGAGTCGCAGAAGGGATACGCCGGAGAGGAGCCGGTGCCGGCAGTACGCCGACTCATCCAGAAATGAGCCCGACTTAAGGCGTTCTCCCACCTTTGATGCCGGAGCACCCCGTCACGGCATTGGACCCATATCGTTACGTTTCCCCACTTTTGGGCGTCCGCGCACCATTATCACAGCAGTGGACCCATCTTTCCCCACTTTAGACGTAGGCACACCATTGCCACAGCAGTAAACCCATCTCCCCCCACTTTGGGCGCCAGCGCACCCTTATCACAGCAGTGGACCCGTCTCTCCCCACCTTGGGCGCCCACGCACCCTTATCACAGCAATGGACCCGTGTCCCCCCCACTTTGGGCGCCGACGCACCCTTATCACAGCAGTGGACCCGTGTCCCCCACTTTGGGCGCCGACGCACCCTTATCACATCAGTGGACCCGTCTCCCCACACATTGGGCGCCGCCGCACCCTTATCACATCAGTGGACCCGTCTCCCC